>JAJMAX010000192.1:0-10111 GCA_030565105.1 Vanderwaltozyma verrucispora | reverse complement strand
GCATCTGCTTAACACGCAGAACGTCCCCAGTTCGATCCTGGGCGAAATCATCTTAATACCTTTTTTTTTTTAATGAACATTCCAATTTTTGCTGTATAAAACACTAATTAATACTTATTTAAGAGTATTAGTGATTAAAGATAACCTGATACATCTCTACATTCTTTACTAATAAGCAATTTATATTTATATTAGAAATAAAAATAAATAGAATTATGAATAAATTAAAAATAATAAATAATAAATAATTTGAACGTTTTTGGAATAAATAATCTTTAAAGTCTGACATTTTGAAATGCCCTGTATTAATTTCAAACTTTAAAATATAAGCTACTTTTTACTGTGATCTCCAAACATTAATGATAGATTACTAACTGGGTCATTTGATTTACCTAATTGAAAGTCAAGTGGTAATTGTTTAGAATATAACTGTTTATTCTTTAAATGATTTTTAGCAAGATCAGCCAATGCTTCAATAAAGGTAGAACTTCCATTTAATGAATCGCATCTTTTCAATTTATCTCTATATTCAGAAGCTTTAATGATACCTAAGTCAACTTCATGTAGTGTTTCGATATGATCAGAAGTAAATGCAATTGGGATGAATAACAATCCCTTTTCTTTTGGACTCAAAAATTTTGCAATTTTCAAAGTTTGGGCTCCTAACCATGGTTTTGGACCAACTTGAGATTGCCAAGTTAATCTATAAGGATTTGAAAAGTTTAATTTTTCCATTACTCCTTGTACAGTAGCGGAAACTTCTTGAGGATAAGCATCACCAGTATTAACGATATCCATTGGTAAAGAATGTGCAGAAAATAGTAAAACTACATCATTTCTAATTTCTTTTGAAAATTCTTGTAATTTTTTTTTAATATTTTCAGAGAATGCTGTAACTAATCCATCATGAGTTGGCCAACGATCAATAACTGACCAATTGACTGTTCTATTTGGATCTAAAATTTTTATTTGTCTCCATAATTCATTTAATGAAGAACCTGTTGTTGAATATGAAAATTGAGGGTACTGAGAAAATGCGACTGCTCTTTTAATTCCGTCTTTTAATAATTGTTCATACATTTCATTAGTTAATGGTTTTGCATAACGAAATGCAACATATGGTTTATGAGGGGCAGTTTCCGGGGAAGTCTTATCTAAAATTTTACAGACTCTTTCAGCCTGATATTGTGACCATTTCTTAATTGGAGAACCTCCACCGATTTCACTATATTGTTTTTCAATCTTAGGAGCACGAAATTTGGAAATGAATTTAGCAATTTTACGTTGGTATTTCTTACTAATTGGTATTAAATCGTTATCAGCAAATAACTCAAATAAAAACTCCCTAGTTTCACTAATTGTACTTGGACCACCCATATTCATAAAGACTATAGCAGTTGCTGATTTCATATCATTAGGAGCATTATTAACACATGCAGTTGATAAAAATCTACCATGTTTAAACATCGATATCCCAATAACCGGACTTCGACATAACGATCTGGAAAGCATCTTCCTGTACACTTATAAGTTTCCTCAAAAAGACAAACTAACTCTCAGATGACGATGATAAGAAAGTATTCCACTCTGTTAATGCAAGATCACTTCCTTTTGTAGCAAAACAGTTCCAATAATTGAAGTTTCTTTCCTTTTCAAGCTTATTTTTACATTCAAATCCAGTGAAATTTTATATGTGCTTGGAAATGAGTTTGCGCCCTATACGAGATCGTGAATGAAAATAATAGCCTCATATATAAAGGATGAGTAATGCTATTTGGTAGTTTCAAATATCCACTAATAGCAACTGTAACTGGATCAGAGAGTAGCCAGGTGAATGGGAGGCAGTTGGTGTGAATGAATTGGTATATATAAGGAAGTGAGGTGGGTTGATCTGTTCATTTGCGGGTTTTATGTTGAAGATTGAAGTTTGATTAAGTGTTTTTTTTTGTGTAACACAAGAATTGTTTTGCAAGAAGTTTCAGATCATTAGGGTTTTTGATACAATAAACCCAATAGCAGTTTGAAGTGGTTTATAATTACACTAGAGTAGCTATTTTGAAGAAATGTGGGGCATATAAGAACTTTCAGGATATGAAAATATGAAATTACTGACTGATTAGCTCATGAGATGCAAAAATATGTTAGTGATAACTTCAAGTGCAATCGTATGGGTATCTGAAATATTTGGGGTGGAGACTGTCTTCCTGCAGTATGCTATGTGTTTGTTTGGTTCATTTCTGTTTAACTTGGTTCTGGTGAGGATACCATTATCCAAGATAAATTTAAAATGTTCATATATTGTGTTAGTATCGTTGTTTTATTTACTTGGGATTTTGAATCTTTATCAAAATATTAAGATAATATTCAGTAGTATTATTTTTACATATTTAATGACGAGATATTATGTTTCAAAATATATGCCTTTCGTAATATTTATTACTGTAATGCTTCAACTAGCATGGCTTCATTCAGCTGTTAGTTACAGCGGATTTAATACTTTTGATAGTACAGGTATTCAAATGATTTTAGTAATAAGGCTAACTTCGTTTTCTTGGTCATATTATGATGGTACAATTGGAATTAATTCCAAATTATCTAATTTTCAGAAGAAAAAAATGATTAGTAACCATCCATCTTTTCTGAAATTTTTAGCTTATTCTTTATTTTATCCAACATTATTGACTGGTCCAAGTATTGCCTATTCAGATTTTGAAAATTGGTTATCAGGGAAAATGTTCAATGATTATCCATCATACAATGAAAATAATCTACCTCATAATAATAAATTAGCATTTAAAAAAATTATTGATGGTTTTTGTTTTATAGCACTTAACATTTTTGCTCCATCCCTTGTTTCAGTTGAAAGCATGTTGACAAAATCGCATTTTATTAATGGATCTTTTATTTATAAGGTTCATTACTTATACTTTCTGGGTTTATCATTTAGGTTTAAATATTATGCAGGATGGATAATTACTGAAGGATCATGTATTTCATGTGGGATTGGATATAATGGATATGATCCTGAAACAAAAATGGTTAAATGGGATGGTACAAACAATATAGACATTTTAAAATTTGAAATGGCACAAAATGTGCATGAAGCTATTGAAGCTTGGAATATTTGTACAAATACATGGCTAAAGCAGTATGTTTATCTGCGATTATCTATAAATAACGAGAAACCAGGATTTATCTCAATTTTAATCACATTTATATCATCTGCTTTCTGGCATGGAATGAATCCTTGCTATTATTTGACATTTACAACATGTGCTTTATTTCAGAATGTTGGTGGATACTTTAGAAAATTTGTGAGACCAGTATTTTTATTAAACAATCCACTTAGATCATCAAAATATAAATGGATTTATGATATTATTGGTTTTTATTCAGTAAAACTAATATTTGGTTATGTTGTCCAACCATTTATTATACTAGATATTTATAAATCTGTTAGGCTGTGGGGAATGGTTTCTTTTTATGTACATTTTGGTGTTTTGCTATTGTACGTCTTATTTGAAGGTCCCTTTTCTAAGCAATTTAAACAGTTTTGTTGTAAATACCATTCAACTACCAATACAAAAACCAACATAAATGAACTTAGTGGTTTCAAGCTGAAAAATTTACCCAGAGTAAAAGTACAACTAGAGATGAAATCTGGTTCTCGAAGCCAAATATTATTTAGCATACCTCAAAAGTATTTACATGAGTGGACTGATATTTTAGAAGAGTGGGAAAGCTTTGTCAGTGAATACTCAGAATGGAAATGTAGAAATGATTCAGATATTCAAGAAGATGCTCTGGTATCTGCATTTTTCACATTTATTGAACAATTTGCTGAAACTACACCAACTAGTAGAGTATGTTATCCACAAAAAAAAAATCTGACTTTTAATGTTTATTCTCCAAACTCTGTTCCAAGTGTAAGTGATTTAGAGGTTGATTAACCGATTATTTTATATATACATATATATATACACTTTTGTATGCTTAATGAGATACGTAATATATAAAAAACAATAGTAATAATAATAATAATAATAATGTTTAATACATGGAAATTTATTTGTCGGTAGTGAATTTATTCCATAATTCATGGCCTTCACCTAATAAATATGTCAAAGTCCTATTCTCAAAACCATTCCCATCTTGCATATGTTTTAATTGATCGATAACATCATCTAGTAACCAAGCTTTTCCAACAGAAATACCATTTCCTAAACCAGTATGTAAAATATTGACAATATGAATATGGAAATGGTAATAAGATGGCTGATAATGAATAAAGATACGCAATTGATCACTTTCAATTTGATTGTTATATTTTTCAGGAATTAATTGTTTTATATTCTCTGATAACTTTGTTAAAAAATCAATATGTGATGTATTTAAATCACGCAAAGAACGAATATCTTTTCTCTTTAAAATGGATACTAAATAAAAAGTATCCATATTTTCACCATCCCATTTCATATCAGGTAGAATAACCATATCTTCATCATGATAAACCACACGTTCACTTTCTGCACCATTATATAAAATATTTTCAACCCATTGCAATCTTCCCGATTCAAACATCTCAGTAATATATGGCTTAACAAATTCTTGGTACATTTCAGGTGTTTCTGTCACCATATGATACTTTTGTTGTAACTGTTTTTGAATATGTGTTTGTGTTGCAGGGTAGATCAAATTAACTTTTATCTGTTGAAACTCTTTTGAGAAGCTCTTACCATTAGTTAATCCAGTGAAGTAAACATCGTTATTCAACAATTGGTCAATTGATGAAGATAATGACCTGATATCGTCTAAACTTGGTGTTTGGAAATGAACTTTTTCTAACGTAGCAATTGCATTTTGTCCATTAACAGTACCTAATAAAGTAATAACTTTATTTTGTGGGCTTGAATTTAACACTTCTTTAAATTCGAATTGTCTAACCAAAGAGTTCAAGTTTTCACTCATTTTTTCTCTCCTTTTTTTTCTGGTAAAACCTCTATACCTGCTACTGCCAAACTAGACAACTACTGATCACACCAATTGATATCCAACAGCCTCTAAAACAACCATTACAAAGCAACAACTATAATGACTTTTAAAGCTCATCTCATCTCATCTCAAATTATTTTCACTTTAAAGCCATCTCTTCTTGCACGACAAGTCTCTTCTCCTACAAACCATGCATATTTAAGGAAGGTTTCTCAGAATAAGCACATTAAAAGCAGAAGACAACATTGAAATAACCAACTCCATACCGTATTTCTGGTCAGCAAAACAGTTATTATATATAAACTTTTACTGGATATCAAGTTTCTTTCTACCAGTCTCTTTTTGTGTTACCTTAATGAGCTGGAATAAGGGATAAGAGATCTTTGATTTTAGCCACATCCTGAAATATAAAGGACAGACTGACTTATTTGAATTGTAAGGTATAAATAGGCTTATTAGGATACTATTGTGTATTTAATGAGGAATTTCTTCTTATAGGGGATAAACGAATTGAGATTACAAACGATTAATAATAACAAAAAGCATATAGGAGTGACAATAATCATGACGAAAGCAATAGATCAGTTACCTGAGGAAGTCTACAGGTTGATATTTGATCAATTGGAGGAGATTACAAGACATCCAACGATTGATTATTTAAATATCTTTAGAGAGCCAAAGAAATCGAGGCTACTTGATATTATTGGTCAAAGGTTATTATTTATTAATATGTCAGGATATACTGAATTTAAAGGTTTAGAAAATATTTCACCTTATTGCATTACATTAGAGAAAGATGAGCAATATTACGTTTCGAAGTCAATAAGGAGAGTAATTCTTCTAACCAGTGAATTATCATCAAATATACCAATTAATTGGCATAATTTAATCTGTGAAAATATCGATGAACCTCATTTTAGAGTAGATATATTATACTATGCAAAATCAAACGTTACTATAAATAAAGATACTGGTTTGCAGGAAATTCAAGAAGGTTTAGAGAATAAAAGATCATACGATATTATTGATAATTCACTTCAATTCTTAGAAGAAATATCAAACTCATGTATCGCTGTTTATGATGGGGATTTAATCATTCATTTTGAAGATCCAGATAACTATTATGGTGGTAAAACAATATTTGGAATAGCTGATATTGAAAACTGCCAAAATTATAAAAGGGAGGAGGGTCCGTATTTTTCACATATTTTTTTAACAAATATCAGAAATCTTACAATTTCATATATGGCATTAGATTCACTTATATCACAAGTATTTCAAATTAGTATGTTACCGATGAATAAATATTTTACGAATGAGCCGACAGCAAATGATTTATTTTTTGATTATTTTTGTAAAGTTAAAGTTATTTGTCCAGAGTTGGAAAGTATTTTTTTTGCTAAACCAGAAATTTCACCATCTGATTCAAAAAAATTACAATTAATTGAAACATGTAACTTTATTGATCTTTCAACACCTGTTTTGAAAAAATTTAAAAAATTTGATACAGAGTTAAGACAATTATTTGAAGTTCACTCTTTTGAAAATTGGGCTATGCCAATGTTGAGTACATTTTCAGGTCATAGATTTAAATTTGATGAAGGTGCAATGGCGTCATCAAAAGTTGATGCTTCAAATAAAATAAAAAATAATTTTGATTTATTATATGAGTTAATATTAGAAAGTACAAGGGATGGAACTCCTTATTTTAGAGTACCATTAATACCTGACGGTGTCACTCAGTCTAAGATTATAAATTGGATATCAACAGAAAGAACAAGTTCATCTATTGCTTCATCAAATAAAAAGACTCCAATGCTGTTTTTGACGTCGAAGACACTTGAACATTTAGAGATAAAACCATTATTTGTTGGTAATTTTAAGAAAGTAATAATTCAAGGGATATACATTCCTGATTTAATTACATTAACATTTTGTGACATTGAAAATAATAAGGAAATAAACAAGCATTTGCCTTCTTATGAAATGAATGATGTAATACCAATAGAATTCTCCTCTTGGAATGATATTCCAAACCTGGAGAAAATACAATTCAATGATATTCCTTCATTAGAAGGTGTTAGTTTTGTCTTTGGAATTGAAAATTTGAGATTTTTTTTACCAAAATTGTCGATACCTGACAGCTTCCCCACGTTTGTTGATGACAAACAAAAATTAATTACGATATGATAAATGATAGCTGGATTGTATACCTATTACTTTTATAATAAGGAAATAAATGAATATATCTACTCTGTATATTTAAAGATTATTTAAAAATTGGAATGTTCATTAAAAAAAAAAATGAAGGAATTAAGATGATTTCGCCCAGGATCGAACTGGGGACGTTCTGCGTGTTAAGCAGATGCCATAACCGACTAGACCACGAAACCATATTAACTTGGACGTAGAACCAGTTGGTTACTTTTATTGAAAATTAATGGTATTGTCTAGAATCAGACTGAATCTTTTGACCTAGCAACAGACTTGTTATCGTATTTATTACTATTTATATTCAGTTTGATACCTAGATTGGTGTACTTATTACCATCTATGAAATAAGCTGAGTAGAGTACTTTCTTAGACTTTAAAATTATATAAAGTAAAGTAATGTGATGTATTATTTCTTTGCCAAAAGACCTCTATTTATATGTTTTATATCAGAATAATTATTACACTTAATTTGCTCAATTTGAGAAAGGTTTTCTTTTATACACGTAATGTCTTATAATTCTAGTTAAATTTCTCACTAGCAATTCTCTGTCATACCATATTACTACTATAGCTTATCTTTATGAGACGTGAATTCAATAATCAGTAAATATTAATACGAGTATCGTTGAGTTTCTCAGTTTCATGATTAAGTGCTGCAATTTTTTATTTCCTAGTTTCACCAACTTAGAGTATTGCTTAATTACCTATGTGCTCCTAGTCCTTTATAAACTTTCTTGATTAGAAGATATAACTACGAATGTACATATTAAAAAATATAATAATTACGAGAACTTTTGTTTTTAAGTAACATTAACCTCTCAGTGTCAGTGTTTGGTATTATATTTGAATGAATAAGGCAGTTAAAAAAAGAAAAACCCTTCTGGCTTAGTCATGTTGGTTGTTTAATTTTTAAATAACCTATATTCTCATCTTTTTGTTTGAGTATATTATTTTCCTTTGGTGATATTTTTAAATGTAGGTTATTATTATTATTGTTTTTACTCAGTTCAAGTATGTTATCTGTAGTTTGACAGATTATTTCTTTTAATTTTTTATATTCAACTTTTAATTCTTCAATAGATTCTTTTAATAATTTATTTTTTCTTTGTTCATTTGTATAATTATTTTTATATATTTCAATTGATTCACTCAGTATTTTTTCATTATCTATATGTTCTGATATTACAATTGAGTGTATTTTATTTTCACTTTTAATGTCATTTTTAATTTCATTTATATTTTCTTTCAGAGTTAGAATATTATTCTCTTTCTCTTGCAATTGAGACTGGAGAGTTATTATTAGTGATTTCTGAAATGAATCTTGAGTATATTTTTCGTTATTTTTTGATTGCATCATACGATATTTTAAATATAATCGTTTCATTTCAATTTCAGTCTTATTTAAGACAGATTTTGTATCTGCATACATTAATTCCATTTTCTTCATTTTTTCTATTATTTGGTTATTTTTAAGTAATTTTTGTGTTAATTGCTTAATATCATTTAACTTTACAGATCCTTCCTTTTGTAATGTTTCAATGTATAAGTTTTGTGCCTCAATTTTTCTTTTATCGATTAAAGAAATGTTTTGAACATCTAAAAGTTTCTCTTTCGTTTGTTTTATATAACTATTTAACGAATTATTCTCATCTTTAGCAGCTTGGATATCTTGTAATAATTGTTTATTTTTTAAGTTTATACCATATATTTTGTCAAAATAACTATTTTTTTCTTTCAAATTACTATCAATATTTTCTTTAATCAAGTTATTTTTATCTTCAAGTTCTTTTTTCAACAAACTAATTTCTTTATCTTTCTCTAATAATATTTTATCAAATCTTAGCTCATTTCTTTTCTTAAGAGCATCGAAACAAATTTTTTTGCTATTTGCAGCAACAGAAATTGCTATGCTCAATCCCTCTAATTGTGCTATTAAATCATCAGTTCTGATAATATGTGGTTCTATATCACATAATCTATACATCCTTTCAATTAAAGCAGTAATAAGACTTTTATCATTAATGTAATCAAAATTACTAGCAATTGTGGTGCAAGTTACTGATTCTTTTCCATCACTGACACTTGGTTTTAAGATTGGTTTCTTTGGAGTTTCAATTACTTCAGAATTTTTTTGTGAAGAGTCATTTGGAAAAATTGCACTCTCCCCATCAAATAAAAATACGTACCCTTTATCAAACTGTATCTTTGTCTCAGTAGGGAACGTAAGTAAGTTATTAGAAAGTTTTGACTTTTTTCTTTCTTCTGGATTCAAATCGTTATAATAATATTGAAACATTTCATCGTACGCTGTGGGGCCTTTCTTGTCATCTACTAACTTTGTAATTGTAATTTGCTTGCCATTAATTTCCGTCCTGGCTAAAGCATCCTCAGAACATATTGACCAATCCTCTTCAATAGTGTCAGGAAAAGTCAGATCGAAATCATTTAAGAAGTCTTCATCCATATTAGAATTAAATAATACGAGAGGGTACAGTAAAGTTTAAAGCACCAGCTATTTGAGCTCCAGTTTCTTAGAGTGTGATATTATTTCTTAATCCGTCACAGATGGCAAATATGTGAAGTTTAATAAATCATTGTTTTTTTAACAGCATATATCTTCTCAAGTTCACTAATCTTTACATTGTGTCATCAATACTTTCCTTTTGTGTCTTGTGAAAACAATGAAAATGACACAAAACATTAAATTAAAAAATATATTTATATACTGACACCTATATGCCGTCTGTTGTTGAAAATGGTTATTAACTTGTTGATTCATCTTCTTATGATTCTTTATTATTGAAAATTATTATTTATTTGTTGATTCATCTTCTTGAAGTGATTCTTATATATATTCTCCATACTTTATTATATAAATTACATAAAAATACATATTACATAATGT
>JAJMAX010000191.1:0-10113 GCA_030565105.1 Vanderwaltozyma verrucispora | reverse complement strand
TAGCAGAAGCATTATCAGTACATGTATTAGTCCATAAATTATTTGCATGGTACTCGTCACAAGTGGATATTAACATGACTTGGTGGTCAATCTTCTTCTTCGATGTTGCTTTGGCATATTTTGCCAATATTGTTCCCTTGGTGTAATTTTTCATAGTGAAGTTGAAGATGACAGAAGTATAGGAAGTCCTTTTATTTGATTTCCAATCATCCATTTCCGTGCTAACATACGGAGGTACTGAGCATTTTAATTCAGTGATTCTTTGAGTTAAAATACGTTTCAACTCTTCACTACTTATAGGAAATCGAATTATTGTTGTATTACCTAAAATAGTGTTCTTTTTCAGCTCATCTTTAAAATATCTTTCTATCTTTCCGTTAGTCATTCTCAAAATTTCAGAAGCATCTTTTCTGTTGTTCTTCGCACAAAAACCAGGTATAATTTCTTTAAAAATATTTCTGATATTTCCATAATCCCATATTGACAATGGAATACCATATTCGCAAAACGCAATTACTAACCTTTCAAATATAGGAAGTTTTTGAATTTCATTTTCACCTTTCTTACTAATTAAGCTGATTATATCTAGAGATGTTGATTGAAGTTTGTTATTAAGTCTCTTAACAGGAGAATGCTCCTTGTTCAAGTACTCATTTAAATTTTCTGATCCATATATAATTGGATGATTTTTTCTTATATGATTTTCGCAAAGTGTAGAACCTCGTTTCCTTAAGTCATTTTCGTCTCTAAACTCAATAAGGTAGTTACAAATCTCATTGCCGTTACAAACCTGACAGTAACGATTTAATTTGTTTTTCGGGAAACTAGCATATAGAAGTGTATATTTATTTGCATTTTTTTTCTTAGGTTCAATCATTCGTAATTGTTCAAAATCTATGTCAGGGTTGTACTTGAAAGAAATATCCGAGTTATAAGTATTTTCAACCGTTTGAGTCCTACCATTGTCGTTTGCAATCTTCATTTTATTAGCGTACGTATTTACAGCAGACTGAGGATCGATTTTCATTTTTTTTCTCAGATGTTCACCAACATTACTATTGCTCTTTTGTAGGACACTTAGATCCGGAAGCACACCGTTGGTATCGTCATCACTGTCTATGAACGCAATATATTGTTCAGTTTTCATGTATACTGTGGTATTTTTGTTTGGTTATCTCAGTTAAAGTATCAGATACAAACAACATTTTAATAGAGATCTAACTTATTTAAAACCATTTTAAAATTTTCATCATTTATATCACGTGATATTTAAATATTTTGATAGACTTGTCGACGATGGAATATTCTTCCAGACGTACAAATAGTATTGAAATAATCTATATATACATTATGTAATTTGTATTTTTTTATGTAACTTACGAAAGAATGTATAGAATATTAACTTCTGAATGATGAATCAACAATTAAATAACAATTTTCAATATAATTCCATTAAAAGAATGTTCTGTTTTAGTTCAACAACATCAAAAATAGGACTAGTTATCCTAATCATCTCAATCCTACTTTAATCTAATACATAACATCAATTGCTTAGTATGTTATATATCTTTGGCATTGGCATTGGCACTGGCACTGGCATTGGCATTGGCATTGGCATTGATTTTCTCAAATCATGGCATCGTACTATGGTGCCAAACCATCCCTAACTGAGGGAGGGGGGGAGAGATTTCTTAGTAATTTCCAGAAAATCACGTGACACACAAGCACCGAGCTGTGCTGCCATGCTGGCCCCCGTACGAAAGTACATTGAAGGATACAAATTTCTTTCTTATCAGTTTGCAAAACGAAACGTAAACAAACAAGGAAAAGATAAAATGCGGTGCCGTTGGCGTGACCATTTTCCATGGATGCCCCTCTCTCTCTCTCTCTGTCTCTTGCGCTAGCCAAATGAAAAGGGGAAGGAAAAGAAAGGGAACAGAGTGGTTCGATCCTGAAGAAGGTCATTGATTTTATGGGAAACAGAAACAAATAAGAGGAAGGCGGAAACGCAAGCCCGCCTCCTGTTTCTAACCCCGACGGAGACTAAATTCCACCGAGACTGATGTGTTTGATTACAAATGATATAGATAGATAGATAGATAGATAGATAGATAATGAGGATTAGGATAAAGGATATAGAAGATTGGAGTTTAGTGTCTGGCACTCTCATTAGTAATGAATATCCTGAATCCAATCCTCTCAAGTATGGTTAGTATACTATTCTAACCTCATCATTTGGAATATTCACTTATAATCACACAATCATTTGCCACCAGACAGACAGACCTCATCTCATCTCTATTGCTAATGGCCTCTCCTCTCCTCTCCTCTCCCCTCTCTCTCTTTCCGTGACACTCGATCGAGAGTCATCAATTACGGTACAAAGCCAGCAAAGAAAGAAAATAAACTGCGCGCAAGGCATTTATTTATTTATTCTATCATTAATTCCCCGCTCGGTTTCCTCACGACAGTTCTGTACAAAACACATTTTCTAGCTGCTTTTCCATCTTTCGGTCACGCGTTTTGTTGTTGCCGACCTGTCTGTCTCTCTCTGTCTGTCAGAGCCACTGAGAGTAGACCACAAACCTAACTCCGCGCAGAAAGAGACGCACTGCTACTCTATCGCAGTGGTAGCTCCAGCCACTCTATCGCACCTTAGCACTGTACGTCTTTTTGAAAGAAACCTGTTTACGCCGCTGCTGTTTCTCCAGAACCCAGTCTGTGCGGTTGACCACTACCTGGTCTGCTCTCTACCTGCTCGCTACTGCTCTGCTCTGCTCTGTCACACAGAATTCCACACTCACCAAGATCAACAGCACTGACACCCAACCTCTCTTTTCTCTCACGCTGCAGATAACTAAATACCTGAATAGTTAAATAACTGAATACCTGAATAGATAAAATAATCATGATCATGATTATTTTGTATTATCTATTTACCTGTGGTATATGATTGATTATTAATTATCAATCATTAATTATCGATTAGCAAATGTTCAATACACTTACTGCTTTTTGATATCATTAAGTAAATTGTTCTCGTCGAGGATCCCATTCACTTTGCAAATATATATATATATATATATATATATTCTCTTTAGTATTCTCTTTAGTATTTTTTTTTTTATGTCTTAATTACATTTCTTAATTACATTTCTCACTTGTCCTTTGTTCTTCATAATAATTTAAAATAACCATTCAATTACAATAAAGAAGCAATTTAGCTATAATTAAATATATTCCTTTCCTTTCCTTTTCACATTTTCCCGTTCCGAGCTAAAGCTAAAGCTAAAACTATCTATCTACTTTTCATAATTTTGTTTTAAATAGTAATGCCCGTCGTAAGAGAAGTTGATACAGATAGTTCAAGATCACTAGGTGACAGTGTTCAATATGAAGTAACTCCATTTGAAATTAAATATGATAATTCTCATATTAAAAATTCAATACATGATAAGAAAGGTTTTGTAGATTTAGAAAATTCTAAAACTTTTTCAAATGATTCTTTAGAAAATGATGATGATGATGAATCTAAAAATTTTACTATTATTGATGGTAAAGATGAAAATACTAGATTGAAAAAAGATTTAAAAGCTCGTCATATCTCAATGATCGCAATCGGTGGTTCTTTAGGTACTGGTCTTTTGATTGGTACAGGTACTGCATTAAGAACTGCTGGTCCAGTTTCAATTTTAATCGCTTATTCATTCGTTGGTACATTGGTTTTTTTTACAATGGCTTGTTTGGGGGAAATGGCAACTTATATACCATTGGATGGTTTTACAAGTTACGCAAGTCGTTATTGTGATCCTGCATTAGGTTTCGCTGTTGGTTATTCTTATCTTTTTAAATATTTTATCATTACTCCAAATCAATTAACTGCTGCTGCATTGGTCATTCAATATTGGGTCGATAGAGATACTGTTAATCCAGGTGTTTGGATTACTATTTTTTTAATTGTAATTATTATAATTAATACTGCAGGTGTTAAATATTTTGGTGAATTTGAATTTTGGTTATCAAGTTTTAAAATTATTGTAATGTTAGGTGTCATTTTATTCTTATTCATTATTATGTTAGGTGGTGGACCTGATCATGATAGATTGGGTTTCAGATATTGGAAAGATCCTGGTGCTTTTAAACCATATTCAACAAGCATTGTAAATATTGAAGGATCTACTGGTAAATTTGTATCTTTTGTAGCTGTTTTCGTTTATGCAGTATTTGCTTATTTAGGTATCGAATTAACTGGTATCGTTGCTGCTGAAGCTCAAAATCCAAGAAGAAATATTCCTCGTGCTGTTAAATTAACTTTATGGCGTATTTTATTCTTTTATATTATTACCATTTTCTTATTAGGTATGTGTGTCGCTTATAATGATGAAAGATTAATTGCAACTGCTTCTGCTTCAACTTCTGCTGCCGCTTCTCCATTTGTTGTCGCTATAGAAAATTCGGGTGTTAAAGCTTTACCTGATATCTTTAACGTTTGTGTTTTAATTTTTGTCTTTAGTGCTTGTAACTCAGATTTATATGTTGGTACAAGAAGTTTGTACGGTTTAGCTATTGATGGTAAAGCTCCAAAATTATTTGCTAAAACTAATAGATGGGGTGTCCCATACAATGCTATGGCTGGTTGTGTCTTATTCTGTTGCTTGGCTTACATGAATGTTTCTTCTGGTTCTGCTGAAGTTTTTAACTATTTTGTTAACGTCGTTTCTATTTTCGGTATTATGAGTTGGATTTCAATTTTAATTACTTATATTTACTTTGATAGAGCCGTTAGAGCACAAGGTATTGATAAATCAACTTTCGCATACGTTGCACCATTCCAACCATACGGTACTTACTTTGCATTAGGGTTCTGTATCCTGATTACATTTATTAAAAATTTTACTGTTTTCTTAGGTGGTGAATTTGATTATAAAAATTTTATTACTGGTTACATTGGTTTACCTGTATTTGCCATTTGTTATTTTGGTTATAAGTTTTATTATAAAACTAAAGTTGTAAAACCATTAGAAGCTGATTTATACAGTTATAAAGCTGCTGTTGATCGCGAAGAAGAAGAAGGTAAAATTAAAGAAGCTGAAAGAAAAGAAAGATTAAAGACTTCAAAGAAAGATTTTACCTGGTTTTACGAAAGATACTTAGGTATATTATTTTAATAAGATTCATTTGGTAAAAAAATAGTATTAAAAGAAAAACAACTAATCTCATTTTGCATAATTTTCAGGAATTTTAATCAATAGTTAAGATTCATTGAAAAAAAAATCAATTATTTAATGGTTATAAATTTACCATTTCATTTCCCATTTCTAAATAAATGTGTAGTCTTTATATATCATATAAGCTATATTGTTAAAAAAGATATTCAAGCATTTTTTTATTCGTTTTCATATTAAAGTTTAGACATTTGCATATTTGTATGCCAGAATAATTTAACATTAGATAAACCTATGCTATTAAATAAGTAAATGATATAAAAATTATCGATTAATTAATTTATTAAGTATTCTAATATACAAGCGATAATTTAAAAAGATAGAGTAAAAGAATAGTATATATGCTATTTAGTTATTTATGACATAATCATATCATAAGTTTTTCTTAATCTAGATTTTTCTAGATTTTGTTCTTGTTCTTGTTCTTCAGCAATTTTGGCTTCTAATCTTTCAGCTTGACTTAAAGAAACAGCAGTACCTAATTTATGATTTCTTAAGAATAATGCAGAACCTAATAAAGTTGTACAGAAACATAAACCGACAATACATAATAACTTTTGGGTATAACGGTAAGCTAAAACAACAGCTTGTCTTTCTGGAGTTTCCCAAGTGTAAGTGATAATGAATGTGTATGGAGAGCTGTAAGCTAAGTCAGCAATTGTAGCATTTCCAACTCTCTTTAAAATTTGTTTTGGTAAAATGTTAGTCCAAATAGCACCTGAAACGGCGGAACCAACTGAAGAACCGATATTGTACATTGCTAAATATAAGGCAGTTATAACAGCCATTTTAGAGTGATGTTTAGCTGAAGCTTGAATTGATGCTTGTGTGGTGTATGTAAAGAAACCAGCACCGAAACCTAATAAACATAGAGAACCAATAATACCAGAATGAGAGTTAGAGTCACCACGGTATTTAACTAATAAACCAAAAGCAATAAACCAACAAATGACACCAAAAAGAATGAATGGTTTGGTTCTCTTGACTTTAACGATAACTAAACCTAATAAGGTACCAGTAATGACAGATACGAAAGAGTATAGGGACGTAATTCTAGTTGCTGCTTTAATAGATTCATGAACACTAACAATTAAAACGGTATACATATAATCACCTTGCATGTACCAAATGAAGTTAATGTGGAAGGCAATAACTAAAGCAAAGAAAATACCTCTGTCTTTAATTAATGACCATGGAGTTAAAGGATGTCTTGAAAATTTAATTTCCCATAACAGGAATAATGGTAAAGCAACACACCAACCTATAACTTCTGGAGCAATAATACTACCTGATTTCCATTTCGAATGTAAACCACCAGCTAAAGTGAATGGAATTAAAATACAACCAAATGTAACACATAATAAAATTAAACCTAAAATATCTAACTTCCAGAAAAAGACGTCAATAATATATTCTTTCAAAGTCATTTCCTTTAATAAAGAACGCTCATTTTTTAATCTGTCACCAGCATTCTTTTTTGCTAAATATCTCATATGTAGTAAACAACAACCTAATGGGATAGCAGATAATGGTAAAATGAAAGCCCACATACCAATACCCCATTTCCATCTACCACCTACAGCAGCAGTGACATCACCAGAAATCCATGTATTAATAATGAATGGTAAAGCTGGAACGAATGAAGCGAATAATCTCCAGTTTAAATTTGAAAAATCCATAGCAATGACTTCTAAGGTTAAGACGACACCTGTATAACCTAATTGATAGAAACAACTACCAGCAGCAAATCTAGAAACATTTGTAGCTTGCGATTCAATAATAGTACCCATTGAATAAAATATAACACTGATAATTAAGATAGTAAATCTACCAAAAATATCTGAGGCTCTAGCATAACAAATTTGGCCGGCAGCAGCAATAACAGTTGTAATACAATTAACAGTTGATAATAAAGAATGTTCAGCATATGAAGAAGTAGCATATGATTGATAAGTATAACGAACATTACCATCTAACCCATAAGCATAAGCAACTAAGAAAATGGAGAAAAATAACATACCTCTGTAAGTTACGCTATTGTATTGTTCAGCATAAATTTCAATGTTATGAACACCAGCATCTTTTTGGAATTCTTCATCAGTAGAGCTTGAAATGTTTGTTAGTTGAGATGTTAAAACATGTTCTGTTTTAACAAAATCAGATTTATCGTCATCTCTTGGTACTGAAGTAGTAGAAGACATAGTTGACCTTATGAATATGTTTACTGTTGTTTTTTTTTAGTTTATAATGAAAAAATTAAAAATAATCAAGACTAAAATGAAGAGTAATTTAAAAGGGATCAATGAACAAGAAATATGATTGAATTTATGGTTACTCTTATGCTTCTTATATATTAATTGGAAAATACTGATGAGGAAACAATTTATGCGATGAATTGCAATATTAATTAACCACAAATTAGGTAACACAATTAGTTTACCTTCTCTGTGTTTAGAGATTCATCTCATCTCATCGCATCTCATCGCATCTCATCTCTAAGCTACTTTACTAACAAATTACAGTATCTTTCATTCATAAAACAAAATCAGAAAATAAACCAAATAAAAAAGGTGTTAATAATCTTGCATCATCAAAAGAGAATTAGCCTTAGTATCAATTTTTTCACTTTTATTATGAGCTTTCTTTACGTTTATAAAATGACTTATTTCTATTAATTTGTGAATGCACACTAATTATCTAAGAACTTAAGAAGTATAAATATTTTCAGAACCTGTATGATCCATTTTAGCAACTCATCCCAAGCAGAATTGCAGGTTCCTTTTAATGTTTTAGTCTCGTTCGGAATCTCATTGCACCCAAAAAAATTTCCAATTTCCCCTTTTGGTCAACGAGAAATGTGAACGAAGAAAATGTTACAGTGAGAGCTGCTGCACTATACTGGATGGCCTTCGTTAAGTATGTATCTCAGATCTGTGCTGGTCCCGAGGAGGGGTGGTAGGTCAAGCAGTTTCTCTCTGGGGTGCAAAATAGGCTACTATTAGTTGTACAAAAGTGTTTTAATATATGTTAGGTTTATAAATTCTACAAAGTGATTCAACATTTTTTTAAGCTTGGCTGCATTTGGACACACCATGTAATCGGAGTAGGTTTACAAATAAACCATATGTTTTATAGTAGGGCTTATGATCTTGGCAGGGTAATATTGGCCAAGGTCTTGGGCCCAAGGGCCCAAGGTCAGGCTCAAATCCTTGGACTGGTGGTCGGCCAAACTTTTTTTTGGTCGTTATGAACAGGTCAAGGTTTTCAAAACCTTGACCAACCAAACCTAAACGTATGTTTTGTATTAAAAATATTCAAAGCTAAGAAGTCCAACAAGTTTAATAGTAAAAGATAAGGGAAAAAAATGTAAAAGAAAAGAAAAGAAAAGCAAAAAAAAGAAAAAAAAAGAAAAGAAAGAACTTAAATAAGTGAAATAAAATTCTGAGATCTGGTTGGCTATTTCCAGATTTCTAGTGTTCATGTTGTCATTAATACGTAGTGATTAGATGAAAAGGGTGTAAAATAAATATAGAAGAGCTATACATTTGAATAAATCCAAGAGCTTCTCTACCTTATTTATATTTGTTGTTATTATAGTATTCTTATACTATAAATTACTAAACTCAAGTATGTTAATGTATCTGTATATAGGACCTTATACGGTTCAAGATCATTTATTTTGTTAATAGAAACTTCCCAAAAATTGAATTATAATTTGATGAGCTGCATTAACAACGACTTTGGTTTCCTATCATATTGAAAGTAACTTGGTTAAACAAACTAACACCATCAGTTTTTATTAAATATTGGAGATAAAGTATTATTAAGTCTAAATATTTCTATTCTTCTCTGATGAAATGTTAAAAAGTAAAATTAGGCTTTAAAGTCAGTCCATGTTGTTCGAAAATTTCTTGGTTGTCTTTATATGTAATATTTTAAGTACAGTGACTTTATCTCTTTGGTATGATTCAGGAAACGTTACAACGATCTTGTTGTAATGCGGAGTGGATACAAAACAGGTTTATCATAGTATTCGCTGAACTGCATAATTGGATTGAGAAGCCCAGTGATCTTTGAGTCACTGAAGCTTGTTAGAACAAAACTTAATCTTACTTATTTTCTATATATGAAATATATATATATATATATAGCTTTAACGAATAGAAACAAAACTAGGATATTCATAAGGAAGAAATGGTTTCTATTTACTGGGTCGAAGATTCAATCTGATCCTCGACAACCTATCCATCTGCTCATAAGTTAAAGTAACCTTTGTTAAACACATTATAACTTAAATGATTTGATACATTGTGACTTATCCTTTTCAATATATCTTCCTGATTTTGGAAACAAAACAACAAGTAATTGGAGGGTTGGCCGAGTGGTCTAAGGCGGCAGACTTAAGATCTGTTGGACGGTGTCCGCGCGAGTTCGAACCTCGCATCCTTCAAATTTTTTTGCATTTTTTTTTTTACTGCAACTAAGTAGTAGCAGCTGTGACATGAAAACAGTATGATCCAGTGAATAGTTCGCTCCCAACGGGAGTGGTGGGCCAAATTGAGTTCTTATTTTTATACGAGAAAGCCTTAAAGGTGAAGGGTGGATTGTGTGACAAGGTTCCGGCAGGCACACAGGACGTGCACTGGCTAAGGACCCACAGATGGTGCGTCTCAAAGCACTTGGGACACGTCT
This sequence comes from Vanderwaltozyma verrucispora, assembly GCA_030565105.1. Lineage (NCBI taxonomy): Eukaryota > Fungi > Ascomycota > Saccharomycetes > Saccharomycetales > Saccharomycetaceae > Vanderwaltozyma > Vanderwaltozyma verrucispora. The sequence continues at coordinate 196 of JAJMAX010000191.1, read as the reverse complement.
CACAGCACTTCCGACACTCCCTTGTCTGCGCTCCAGCCACCGACCCCACCATGCCCCCGTCGTCCAGGCCGCCAGACGTTGAGTTTTGTCCCTGTCACCCAGGTCCCAGCTCCCGCACCCGCCACGCCCGGCGCCGACCGCGCAAACCATAAAGCAAAAACAGACTGATTTAGAAAGCAAGTTTAGAAGAGTCTTG
>JAJMAX010000190.1:0-10269 GCA_030565105.1 Vanderwaltozyma verrucispora | reverse complement strand
ATTCATTTTTATCAGATTATTTATTTCTTTATTCATTGCTTTCTGATATTGAATTCTTTCTTTAATGTTTTTGTTTCTGTTTATTGTATCGTTGTACATTATTGATTTCACCTTACGCTTTTTCATCCAGTTCTTTCTTGGTAATACATATTTAATTCTCCTTATTCTGTTGAACTTTATGTTGATGAGTATTAGATGTTTCTAAAGTCATATCTTATTAAATTCTACTTATAAAATGTCAGGAGTTGGAACTCTTATTTCTAGATATTGTGGATAATATGATGTCCAAAAATTCTCCAGCATTCATTGTTTCTTCACTTTTTCCTGTCATCATAGTTCTGTTGTCTATTTGTTCTCTAAAGTTTTCTTCAAATATTTCTTTTAATTTCAATACAATACTGTATTCTTTATAACTTTCTGTTGTATACTCTGTGTCCGTATGCTTTTCCATCAGAATAAGTTTTCCTAATTTTGCCAAGACTTCTCCTGTCTTGTTACAATACTTGTCAATTCTTACTTCTTTCCATAAGTTCTCTCTAACTTTCTTTTGGAATTTATCCCTTCGATTTATCTTGAAACCTATCTTACTCTCATTTGTTTCCAAGTTAAACTTAATTTGTTTGCCTGATATATTAGTACACTGATGGTACTTTCCATGAATGCCAGCATATGACTTTAAAGTCTTATCTTCATTCTCAGATTCTAAATCTGTTGAACTTCTTGTTGATGAGTATTAGTTGTTTCTAAAGTCATATCTTATTAAATTCTACTTATAAATGTCAGGAGTTGGAACTCTGTCCCTCTTACGTATAATATATAAATATATAACCTGAACTTTATTAACTAATTTCATTATTTCATCATCAGTTTATATATGTTCACTTTTATTCTTCATTATTAATCCTAATAATAATTGTGTTTTCTTTATGATACTAGGATCACTTCTACTTTATCTGAGACTCGTATATATTTTCTGTTGAGACTCGTATATTTATTTGTTGAGTTTCGTATATTATTACCTGATCATCGCTTGATCAACAGTTTCAGATCTACCGCGCCCCAGCAAATACTATAAGAATTCCTTTTAACATCCAAATATCATTACACCCAAAGTAATAATAATCCTCTCGGTAGCCAAGTTGGTTTAAGGCGCAAGACTGTAATGTGTTAACAAAGTAATCTTGAGATCGGGCGTTCGACTCGCCCCCGGGAGAATTCTTTTTTTTTGCTTGTAGGCCCTAAATTTTTTAATGGTAATTGATGAATGAATGAATGAATGAATATTCACAGAATAAAGAAAATAATGTACTTTCATGCTCAATTGGTTCAACTTACTAAGATATCAATATAACTCACTTAATTTAGCAAAAGAGGAGGTTCTTATTTGCTGCAACTCTCTGTTTCTTCCCAACTACAAATGAGGTAAGCACACATTATCTAAGTAATTAATCACACCTTCTCAGCATTTTCACGCATATTCCCAATTAGGAAATTTACATGAAACAAAATTTATACTGGTTTATCTAAGGATAAATCAAATGAGATGAGATGAGATATAATAATATTAATTGAGTTAATGGTTTTATTGTATTACCAAAAGAAGTGTCAAAAATTTGAAATACTATTCCACTTTGTTGTTTTCATAATGGTTTTATATTTACTTTAAGTTTTAATGATAGTTTTTTTTTTAGCTAAAAAGTCTAAATATAAAATGAAGTATCATCAAAGAATATATACTGGTAGATTCAAAACCAATGTCATGGATACAAACAAAAAATTTTGATTTACAAATCTATACTCCTTTATGCTATAGAAATAGAAAACACAAATTATGTAGACTTCCAAATGGAATTCTTACTTTATTAATTTCTGATCCAACTGAAAAATCAAGTGCATGTTCCTTATCTGTAGCAACTGGTTCACATAATGATCTAAATGAGTTGGCTGGGTTAGCGCATTTATGTGAACATATGCTTTTAGCAGGTGGATCAGCAAAATACCCTGACCCTGGATTATTTCATGAATTAGTAAGTAAAAGTAATGGTTCTCAAAATGCTTATACAACCGGTGAACAGACGTCATTTTATTTTGAAGTACCTAATGTGACTTACGATATCGAATCTAGTTTTGCAACGATTCTTGATGTATTTTCATCTTTTTTCAAAGACCCAATTTTTAATAAGTTACTTATTAATAAGGAAATTTATGCTATTGAAAGTGAACATGATGGAAACTGTTCTAACGTTAAAAAAATATTCTATCATGCAACAAGACTATTAGCAGACAATTTACATCCGTTCAGCAGATTTTCAACAGGAAATATCAATACTCTAAGTAGTGAGGCTCAATTGAGGAAAATTAATTTAAGAGCATCATTAAATGAATATTTTAAAGATAATTTTTTTGCATCTAACATGACCTTATGTATTAAAGGCCCTCAGTCCGTAAACACATTAACTAAATTGGCATTAACTTATTTTAGTGAAATAAGACAAAAGAAGACACTTTCACGAGGTATATTTGGTTCATTTAAAAGACCAAACTCAACAATATCAATAAGTTCACCAAGTTCAGAGAGCATACCAAATTCACCAATAAATGAATCATCTTCTAGTAGTATTTTTAGTGATAATATGAGGCTACTTAACTCATCCAATATTCTTGGGGATATGTGGGATCTGAAGTATAAGGAAAGAGAATGTTTTAAAAAATCTCCTCAAAATAATGCAATTATTATCAAAGCAAATAGACAATCAACAGTAAGAATGATTTTTCCGGTTGAAATAAATCAATTAAATTTATCAAAAAGAGAAATTAAGATTTTTGGTAATGTATGGTGTGAAATATTTGGCGATGAAGCTGAAAATTCCCTTTGTTATTATCTTATGAAGAACGGTTTCATCACTGATTGTTTTGCATTTACTTCTGAATTTGCTTTAAATAGTATGGGACTTATTCTTGAATTGAATTTGACTGACACAGGTCTAAATAAATTAGATATAATTCTTTCATCAATATTATCTTTTGTAATTCCAAAATTAACGACTAATTACACGGAAGAGTTAGCTAAATTTTTTAGTGAGTATAACACAATCGATTTGATTAGATTTTTTTACAAAGAAAATGAAATATCTCCTATGGAAGAATGTTCAGAATTAAGTTCTTTGCTACAAGAAAAATTGGAATATCTTTCACCCTCATGTTTACTAAAAGGCTCTCCCATTATTTCAAATGTGAACCAAAAGAATATTGGGAGCTATTATGAAAATATTGAAAGTGCAGAGTGGTGGCTAGGAGTGGCCAAAAAATTCCAAAATTTTTTAAAAACAGTTATGACATATGATAATATTAAGTTGGTATTACTTTCCGATATTCAGAAATCATCACCATTTAATACTCAGCTGAAAAGGACTGAGTTCGAAGTTGATAAAGATTATGAGTTTGATTATAAATTAATTTCAATCGAAGTTAAGAAAGACTTAGTGTCATTTGATAACAATTTATTTAAAGATATTAGATATCCTTCCCCAAATAATTTCATTCCAGAAATTGGAGATAACCTTTCTGAACTTCTAAATATAATTAATGCAGTTTCAAATGAAGCTCGTCCTTCCACTATATCTCTCACTTCAACTAGTTCAAATATAACCCCAAAACCCGACTTGATAAGTTTGAATAATTGCTACGAGCTTTGGGTTCAAGAAGAAAAGTTTACACCTTCACTTGATAAAAGAACGATTGTGACATTTGATATAGAAAGTACTTCAATACCAGCGTCTCCACAAAATACAATGAATCTAGAAATTCTTGCACAAATATTGTACTCACTTTCATCATCAGCCCTCTACCCGTCACTGAGACTGGGTTACACTTACGAAATAGCGTCGTCAACAAAAGGTAATGTAAATTTAAGTTTTACAATTTCTGGATTTCCTGATGGCCTTGTAAGTATAATAAAAATTATACTTGATATTTGCCTACTGATGATTACTGATACAAATTTACTGACGAATAAGTTGTTAAGAAGAGCAAGAGTTTTAACTAGAACAAAATATGAAAACGCAGCGTCTGAAAATTGTGTCAAACTAGCTAGTATGGGATTGTTAATTATATTAGAGAAGAATATGTGGTCGCTGGAAGCCAGAATAGAAGCACTAGAAAATTCTGATATGGTGTCATTTAAAAATTTTTGCAAGAAGTTTTTTAATTCAAAAACTTATTTGAAACTTTTCATTCAAGGAGATTTATCAAAAACGGAGGAAATAAATTTATGCATTAATGACAAATTAACCCATCATTTAGATGAAATCACTTATGACACATCCAGCAAATGTAATTTTAGTCTCACGAAGGTACTAAATAACGGAACAAATGCATATTTTGAATATAATGGCCATGAAGATGACCCAAACAATAGTGTTGTATATTTCATTCAAATTGGTGATAGGTATAGTACAAAAGATATATCTTTTGCATTTTTTACTGAATATCTTTTATCATTTAGCCTTGTTCCTGAATTAAGAAATAAAAAACAAATTGGTTATGTTGTTGTAGGTGGAGTAAGAATTTTATCAAATACAGTTGGAATTCACATTACAATAATGTCAGGTAGTGACCCTTTAGACATAGAGGAAAATATTAATGAATACCTTTTGTATTTGGAAAACCAAATTTTAGGTAAATTAACTGAAAAAGAATTTTTCGATAAGTATATCTCAGAATATTTAGTCTTTAAATCCAACTCAACAAATGATACAAGTAAAACTGCCGGACCAGCTAATTTAATGGATGAAATTATTGCAAATGTTCAAGCTGGTGATTCTTCAGTTCTAAATAGTTTCAAAATGAAACAGCATAAAAAGATGAAAAATTTAATTTTGAATAATATGGATGCAAGTGAAGAAGATATGATCGATATCGATTATATTAAAAATTTGTCCTTAAAACAATATTTAAAAATTTTCCATGAGAAAATGTCAATTAGATCCAAAGCTCGAAGCAAACTTTCGATTCACATTACTAGTTCAATGGCTAAACAAGAAAGTATGAACAGGAAAATATTTCTACAATTAGAGACGTTTTTAAAAATTAAAGGTTTTACTATAAAGAGAGAGAAATTGAAAGAAATAGTCAGTAATTCAAATGGTAGACCAGGAACTCTCATGAAAGAGTTATTTTCATACTTCAGAGCCAATAATGAAGGGTGGAAACTTTGCTTAGTAGTTTTAAAAGAAGTTGTTAAAATGGTTTATTCACGAATGGCTTACAGACATAACTCCAATGACAATGAAAACAATAACGGACCGAATGCACTTCTAAATTCCACTCAAATGATTCCATTACAAAAACTGGAAGATATCAATGTATATAAATAATAAAACATAAGCACCAGAATCAACCTACATTCTATATCCATGTAATAATATTTATTTATATAAATCTGAAATGAAATTACAGATGATTTCATAATAAACGGATTAACGTTTTTCCATTTAATTATTCCGCAAATTCGATGAGCTTCGAAATTTTCAGTAAGTTTCCAGTGGAATTCCAAATAAGAGATGAACAGTTCAGTTAGTCTTTGAAGAAAAGCTTTACAATACTGGTCTTTCCTACAAAATTTACTAACTTTAAGTTAACTTGCCATTATAAGTTGTTCTCTTCTTTTGATACTTAACTTATTCCTAACTCTTCTGTCATTTATGTTGATATAAAAAACATACAACAGCGATTAATTCTGCTATTGTATAGATTAAACAGTAGACCAATGATCTGAACATTGTCCTACTATTTTCATTATTTTTATCGTTATTGTTTAATTTTTGAGAAGAAGCAAAATATACAACTATAAACTATGACAGTTGAGGATAACTACTTAGAATTTGAATTGAATACCGACCCTGAAGTTGTTCGTTTCACTCATCTTCAAAATGGTCAAAAATGGAAAGGCAGCTTATCTTTAGAAGATTATGTTACAAGAGAAGGTATCCTTGGATCTTCCGACATTGCTAAAAAATACAATGACCCTGATTGTCAAGAGCAGTTTCCTGATTGCTACGATTGGTTTGGATTGAAATATTTTGTTTTAAGAAATAAATCACTAAGTAGTGGTGATGGAAATATGGAAGATATTGTTTCTAGTTGTGAAACTTTAAACAGATTAGGTTACTGTATAAGTCCCGAGACTAACAAAAACATCGAACCAGCATTAATAGTATGCATTGGTGGAGTTTGGACTTTGCCTATTCATAGAGGTAAAGGATATGCAAAACAAATGATTGCTAAATTGAATGAATTTTATGATAACTTACGAACTCAACCAAATGCACCAAAGGCCATTAAAAATTTAGTAATTAATTTGTATAGCGAAGTTGGTGATTATTATGAAAGAGTTGATTATTCATCTCGTCACGTTCCATTACATGAAATAAGCCAAATTGATAAAACATTTCAACAATTTTGTAATGGCTCAGTAAATGAAAATGGTAGATTTCTTGGATTTGATGATTATAACGATTTAATCGAATTACAAGATATTAAATATAAAGAAAATTTATATTTATTGAATAAGACAAATCCAAAGTCATTTATTTTTACCGTTGCTCCAGATATGGATATTTATAAATGGTTTCAATTAAGAGATAATTTTATTAAAGAGAAAACAGGTAAAGGGAGGATAGAAAATACTTCATTTGGATTTAGATTCAATGATGATAACAGCCATATTATTTGGCACCATAATTGGAATGACGATAGTTTAATTATTATTTCAATTTTTGTTAACAGCTTAACTACCGATAAAGAAACAAGATTTAAAGAATTGTTTGCTCATGCATTACAAGAAACAAAAAATCACGGTTTAAAACAGTTAGAATTCTGGAATGAAGAAATACCAATTAAAGAAAACCATCCCGAATTATATGAACTATTATTCAAATTGGAACCATCTAAAAACTTATTTAAAGAAAACGGTTCAATGAGTGCTGTTAGATGTCCAAGTGGCTACAGTTCAGATACTGTAATTTGGGACAATAACACGAAATTCTGCTGGTTTTAAAATACTGAAAAGAAAAAAAATTATATGACCCTTTCACGTACAATTTTGACAAATAATAACTTATATTTATATAGTTTCTGGTTTATAACCTAGTAGAATTAATAGTATACATCTGTCAATGATTAAAGCATTTTTCTCTTTACTCGCACACATCTGAAAAATAATCGTAAAGTAGTGAAGAGATCTATCTACAAGAAAATATTCATTAAATTGTTAGATATTTAAGTAGATGTTAGTGCAATGGAACCTGTTTCTTTAAGAAAGAAGACAACAAACAAGTGGCTATTGGTATAATAAGTATATATACTTTTGAATTGAGTTAGATATATATTGGTTAATGATAGCTATGATATCTTCAAAAGTAGGGATGTTTTTTATCAGGCGACCATTGTTGCAACCTTTGATAAGAGTTAATAATCAATTATTACAAAGAAGTATAATAAGAACGGCTGTTACATCTACTGTTGATTGGAAACCAGTAAAGACTAAAAAGACTCCAGATGAAAATGGTCAGAAAAAAAGTTCATTGGGTAAAAGGATTGTTTTAGGGTTAATGATTGCGATGCCTGTAATTTCTTTTTATCTAGGTACATGGCAATTGAGAAGATTAAGTTGGAAAACCAAACTAGTTGCTGCATGTGAGAGTAGATTGACTTATGATCCAGTTCCTTTACCTAAAAATTTCACATTAGATATGTGTAAAAATTGGGAATATCGTAAAGTTATTATGAAAGGTCATTTTGTTTATGAAGAGGAAATGTTTGTTGGTATTCGTGTTAGGAATGGACAAAAAGGTTATATTTTATTCACACCATTTATTAGAGAAGATACTGATGAAAAAATGTTAATTGAAAGAGGTTGGATAAGCGAGGAAAAGGTCTTACCTGAATCAAGAACGTTAAATCATTTAGCATTACCAAAAGGGAACATTGAGTTAGTTTGTTTAGTTCGTGTACCCAAAGTGCGTACTAATTTACAATGGGATAAAGCTGATAAAAATTCAAGATTATGGCAAGTACCTGATGTTTTCTCAATGGCTAGTTATTCTGGCAGCAGCCCTGTTCATTTACAAGCTTTGTATGATTTGAAAGATCATGATCGCGAACAAGAAGCTAAAAAAAGCAATGAAAATAGAACAGATAATAAACTATCTTGGAAGGTTTGGGAATTTATTGGTAAAAAAAAATCTAAACCAGACAATATTTCAGCTTTAAAATCATCTAATCAAAAAGCATTGTCAGATAAAAGGGATATCGATAAAACTGTTGAATTTAGCGAATGGCAATTTGTTAAAGCTGGTGTTCCAATAGGTAAAGCACCAAAAATTGATTTAAAAAATAATCATTTACAATATTTAGTTACATGGTATGGTCTTTCATTTTTAAGTTCTATATTCTTAGTTGTAGCTTTGTTGAAGATGAGAAGTGGAACTGCTGTTTCTCAAGCACAAATTAAAAGAGACAAATTGAGACATGCACAAAAATACATGTAAATAGCTGTCAATCTAATATAACATTTTTTTATAAAATATTGATGTGATTAGCTGATTCATTCATTATTTCCCTTTATTTGACGACATGCAAATAACAATTGGAAAAATACTACTGCTTATATAACCGTGTTAGCCAGTCATGTAAATAGAATACTTTTTCAAAGTCACATAGTTAATATAATATGGTTATTATAAAGTTATTGAATAGTTTAGTAATGATATTGGCATGATTAAGCCAAATCATTCTGGTTACCCTACCTGACAACTCTTTGATTAAGAAAAACACGCACGCGTAAATGCTTAAACATGTAAATTGAAAGAAAATAATAAACAAAAAACGTTAATATTGACAAATAATTGCAAATTAGATGGTTAATAATTAACTTTTAAAAGAATATTAGTTTATAAAGTGGTTATTCTTTGTGTTTACTTTCAAACAAGTCTTTGTTGAAAAGAGAGAAGAAGGAAAAAGTCCGGTTTTAAGAGTTTAATTTTAAGATGAATCAAAATAAAATTAAAATGGTCGAATCGAGACCAGCTACTGAATATAAATTATCCATGAACAGTAATCCAAGTTCAAGAAGAGCATCTTTAGGTAGAAATATGAGTGAACCAGGATATGATAATGATAATGTTAATAATAACATGTTCCACAATGGAAACAGTGGAAATAATGATGGTATTGATAATAATGGTAATTCAATTAATAATAGTAATAATAATGGTAATGGTAATGGTAATGAATCAATTGATATGGTTAGAGAATTATTGTTACCATATGTCAGATCTTTGAATGATTCAATGAATACATTAGATAAAAATTTTTCAGATTTAAATATTATTCAAGAAAATTTAATAGACTTTAATGAATCATTAGGTTCTTTAATTTATGGATTAATGTGTAACTCATGGTGTATCGCATTTAGACAAACACCAAGTGATATTAGTAATGAAATGAAAATTATTAAAAATTTAGAAGATATTAGAAATGAAAAGAGTGAATTGTTGAAAAAAATTAATTTATTGAAAAAAAATGATGATATACAAAGGCAATTCATCCAACCATCATTAACGGTTGCTCAAGTTAAAAGACATAATTCCAGATTAAATAATAATAATCATACTAAATATAATGATATTGATGAATATGAAGATGAAGAAGATGTTAATAGTGAAGCATCATTTGTATTAAATCCACCACATGAATTAGCGAAAGAATTTTTAAGATCAAATAATAATGAAAAATTAAATAATAGAACAACAAGAAATAGTAAATTAAGAAGGAAATCAATTTTACACACGATTAGAAATAGTATCGCAACATCAAGTGATTTAATAAAAAATCCAATTGATGATAAGGTAAAATACAATAATCCAAGTTTTGGTAGCGGAGCTACCAGAATAGTAAGTGATCCATTATCAGAAAATATAAGAAATAGAATAAACGCAATTGATTCGAATTCCACGACGATATCAAGTAAAACAGGAACATCTTCACGTAGAAAAACATCAAACACAAGTTCAGGATCAAGGTTCTCTCATAGTAATGGACAAATCACAAAGAACTCGTCAATGAATGATAGACCTCCATTCAGATAAACAATCATCACCAAAGTTCACAAGACACACAGGAACACAGACATATTACGAATGGATGCTGTATAGTAGGCCTGGCTGGACTTTTGAAAAGTCCAAACTCCACGTGGGGTTTTTGCTTTTT
>JAJMAX010000188.1:0-11196 GCA_030565105.1 Vanderwaltozyma verrucispora | reverse complement strand
AAAAAGCAAAAACCCCACGTGGAGTTTGGACTTTTCAAAAGTCCAGCCAGGCCTACCCGGGCCTATTGGTTAAAAGTGGAAATACCAAAAAGTAAATCAATTGTATTCTTTTTTTTATGCCTCATTTTGCCGATAAGAAGTAAATTCCAAATGGGGTTGTATAGGGTTTAACAAAAAAAAACATTTCTAAAATATTTTCAACCCCAATAAAATATAATTTTTAAAATTTCTCAACCCTTCTTTCTACCAGTAGTAAGTGTATTCTATGTATTTAAGAATAATATTACGTACTTAATGATTTCCATATTTTTGTATGTGAAAAAATTAAATTATAACATTTTAATAAGGTTTTATTTAATATTTGGTTTCAAAAGCTAGCTTTTAAAATTATAATCTAAGACAGTGAAGCATAGTAGTAAACATTAAATACAACAAAATCACGTGATAAGTATATTAAAAGGAAGTTTATTTAATTGTTGATTCATCTTCTTGAAGTAATTATTATATATATTCTCCGTGATTTATTTGTAAATTACATAAAATATACGAAGTACAAAATATATATGTAAATTATATCATTATTAGTGAAATCTTGAACAAAGAAAAAGATCATGGTACTGAAAATAATATACATATAATAGTATATAACTTCAAATACAGACAGTAACAGAATATGTATGACACTTACACTTTATTTGAAAAAAACCAAATCAAACCTATAAGAGACAAACACAGGGTTCCATATGCCCTAATACAAATGACCTATATAATAACTGAATCCTTAAAGCCCTTTGCAGGTGAAGTGAAGTAAATTATAGAAACCACTAAATGATCTTTAATATTTTATGATGGATACACCTACGTAGTTCTCTCCAACTTCTTCTGAGATTTCATAGAAGAAACAAAATACTCGTGGTGAATAGGATGTTTTTAGCTTTTTTTCTTTGACCGGGATTACCCGATCAGGTAATCCCGGTCGAGCAACGTCTCAAATTCTTGACCGGGCGGTCGGTCCGTCAAACTTTTTTTCCGGTCACTATGTACTGGGTCTAGGTTCTAAAAACCTTATGACTGACCATCCCCCTAACCGTTACTAATTAACATGATGAGATTACATTTGATAAAATAAACTAACTAACAGGTCACACAATTATTTCACAGAAAAACCGCGCATTTTTTTTTTTTGAAGAATACTAGTATCATTACATCCCCGCTTTAACAATATAACCTACAGAATTTAACCCTCATTTATAGTTTGCTTTTCTCCGTATTTCGAACTTCAAGTCAATTAACGGAGAGCAAACCGGTACGGATAAAAAAAAAACAGAAAAAATAAGCAGAGAAACGCCGTATAACGTTTCTTTTTTTGTCTTTCAATGATTGAAGTGACTATTCCGAACGGATCCGAGTAATTCCCGTGTAATCTATCATAACTTACTAGTAGAAAGAAAACCGAACAAAAATGCTATTTTCTTACTAGTCTCTCTCTGCTGTTTCTCCGCCTCCACCCATTTAATCATTTCTTCCACTCACTTCTCTTCTGAATTACTAACTATTAGTAATATGAAGTCAGTGTTGTACAGCTTAATTTCCTGCACTGCCCCCCCTTAAAAAAATTAGTAATAGTAGTAGTGGTGATTGATGGTGGTGGTGGTAGTAATTAGGAGTGGTCAGGCAAACATTTGAAAAAGTTGTCCGCATAGTAAGAAGCCGTTATTGAAAAGCGGTCCGCCCGGTGCCCGGCATATAGTTGAGACCTATATTAAAATTTCCAACCCTGTAATAGTCGTGTATAATGATAGATAGTAACTGGCGTTTAATAGTATGTAATGCAAAAAATATCGATGGCTTATACTATAAAAAAAGGGTATTTGACTACTACATTAGTTCGAGTCTTCTCTCATGGAGTAGTATTTGAGTGCTGAAGAGTCTAAGTTTTGATAACATGTCTACTTTACTTAGATATATTTCTATATATCTAAATACAAAACGTACACCACATATATAATGTAACCTATTTTAAAGACCTATAAACAATTGAAAACGCCGGTTTGATGCCCGGAAGTTCCCCCCTCCAAAAAAAAAAAAATTAACTACCCCGACCATCCCTAGTGGTGGTAATGTTCTCATTGTCATGTCACCGTAATTATTTTTATCGTTGGAAATAAACTAGATCATCATTTCGCCCTATTTCTGTGGTTTATCCTTGGCGTTTTTTGTCTCTTTTTTGTCCCTCTCCCACCCACTTTCTTTCGGTACAACAATATAATCCCCACTCTGAAAAAAAGAAATGCCGAAAAAAGAATTATTTTGTCTTCTCCAATTTAATCATTCCGCCAACATTTTCACAAAAATGTTTCTAACGGATACGAAAAACTAAATGGCTCAATAGCCTGATAACAGACGTTTCTTTTTTTTCTTCTTCAATTAACCGGTTCTGCTTTTAACAAGAATTAAATATTGTCAAGTATTGGGTGGCTACCATTATTATGAAGTGCCTAAATTTTAGTTCCATTGACACAGAATGTCAATGGGGGGATGACAATCGATTTTTTTTATTACTATTATTAATAGTAATAATATTATTATGTTTGACTAACTTCTTTCGGTCTTTCATATCTCTTTTTCACTATTCGAAGAGAAATCACCATAGCATTTAATCGATGACATCAACAAACAAACGGATAAACTTCATTCCGTTTTCTTATTTTCATGTAATATGGTAACAATGCTCTCCTCCTCTTCAATGGCTTTTGTAAAGTTGTAAATAATAAATAATACAACAATGATATAACAATATTATAGTATAATGTACGTCGAACAAATTATCATCTGTACAATACACAATACAAGTAAAATACAATTTTATATATAAATTACAAGTTTTTTTTCTACTTTTTTCTTTTTAATTTCAATTCTATATTACTTTATTTTTATTTTTGTATATATATTTTTTTTTTCCCACATTAAGATCTACTTCATAGTAATAAACATTAGTTAATTGAATACAAAAAGAAAATATATCAATAAGATAAATCAAATCATTTAGTTTACTCTTTCAATATTAAGTGAATCATTTATTAATTTATTTTTGTTGAAACCATCAAACCATTAAACCATTAAACAATTATAGCTCAATAGCAATAGCAATAGTTAGTCAATCAGAGAAGACTAACTAAAAACTGAATTTCGTCACTTCGAACATTCTTCTTTTTTTTTCGAAATTTCGCTCGGTCGCTTTTCGAAAATATTTTTTTCTCGCTTTTTTTTTTTTTTTCCAATTTGCGTTTGATCAAATTTTTAATTAGGAATTTAACAATTTTTATTAAATCGGAATACGTTTTTCTTTTTTCCTTTGATTAAACCCAGGCTTTCTTTCTTTCTTTCTTCACTTTGTTGGATCAAAATACATTGTCACCATTGTATTATTATCATCATCACCATCATCATCGATAGATAGATAGATAGAAATTAAAAATTCATTATTCCTTCCTTATAAAGTTGCGTATTTAGTAATTCTATCATTGAGGAAAATAAAAAATACTATTTTTTAACAACTTAATTAAATTTAGTTTTCAAACTAGGTTATGTCATTTGTTGAAATAATAAACACGATTAAAAATAATAATAAAAATAATAATAACTACAACTACAACCATAATCTACTCATGAATAATAATAATAATAGAAACAATAGCAATAGCGCTAGCAATAGCAATAATAGCAATAGCAATAATAATAGCAATAGCAATAATAATAATTATATTAATAGTTCTATTGGAAGCAGTGCTAATGGCAGCGGCGGCCTATCTCAATGTTCAGGAATAATGTTGAATAATACTACCAATACTAGTAATAATAATGGTAATTTAAGAAATAATAATTTAAATTGGATTAATCAAAATCAAAAACAAAATGTTGATCTTAATAATATTAGAAAATTAGATTCATATAATATTTCATCAAATAATTCACATTATTATTATGGTAATCATCAAGTTTTAAATAATAGTAGCAATAACAATAATAATTCTACAACAACAAATGCTACCGCTACTTCTGCTACTACTACTGCTGCTACTCCCACTCCCACTCCTACTCCCACCACCACCACTACTACTACTACTAATAATAGTACAACATCTCCAAATAATAATAATATTCAAAGATTAATACAATCTCCAATTTTACATCATGTGAATCAAGATATTGAAAATAATACTATTTTACCTTCAATAAGAAATAGTGAAAATTTACCATTACCGTTTTTAAATAATAATAATAATAATAATAGTAATGATAATAATAATAATACTTCAACAACATCAACGAATAACAATACAAGTATTTTATCTTTACACAATCAAAGTCAGCCGCATAGAAATAGCATCCATTCATTACATAATCAAACTCAGCATCATATTCAACATCATCATCAAACTCAGCATCATATTCAACATCATCAGCAACAACAACAACAACCTCATTCTCATCATCAACAACAACAATCTCATTCTCACCATCACCGCCATGGCCAAATGCAACAACAACAGCAACAACAACAATATTATCAAGTAAATCAGCATCACCACCAACAACAACAACATCAATCAGATAATAACATCAATAATATAAATAACCATGCTTTAGCATCTATTATTGATACTAAACCTTTAGTAAGCATCAATAATACAAAAATCACAATACCGAAATCTTCAAAAATTCCAAACATTAAAATCATTTCAACAGGTGTTAGAAAAAATACACAAGAAGCAATCGCTAAATCAATTGCTGAAAAATATAAAGATAAACCAATATCAGAATATGTACCAATAATTAAAAATTCTGAAGCTGAATTTTTAAGTTTAAATACAAATATCCATTCAAAATCAACAATTCAATTAGCTGAACAAATGAGAAAAAGAGAAAGGCAAGTTTACGCTTTTATTTGGTTGATGCAAAATTGTGTTGCTGATTCAAATAGTTTTGTTCCAAGAGGAAGAATATTTTCACAATATGCTTCATCATGTGTTAAGTATTCTTTAAAACCTTTATCACAAGCTTCTTTAGGTAAACTAATTAGATCAGTTTTCCCAAATTTGAAAACAAGAAGATTAGGTATGAGAGGTCAATCAAAATATCATTATTGCGGTTTAAGTTTAGTTAATGATGAAAATCCAATTACTGAAGAAACTTTATTATTAGCCTCTGGTAATTTTAATGAAAATAAAAATATTTCTGGTATTAAGAAAGATGAATTAACTGTTGAAAATAATATTAATGATTATGAAGTTTCTTCTGTTGAAAATATTTCATCAAATGATGAAAATGATTTAGCATCAGAAATTTCTCATGATGATGAAAACGAAATCAAAAAATCAAGGTCAAATTCAAACTCAATTTATGATGTTGTTTTAAAATCATTTTATTCTGAAAATCATTTGAGATTCATCGATAGCTTATATGAAAATATTTTTAACAAAAATATTATTGATTCAGAAAATTATTCATTAGAATTCCCAAAAATTCCCGAAACTAAGTTATCCAAAACAATTGATTCAGACATTGTCTCATTATTAGAATCAACATATTACGTTAATTGTAACACATTATATCAAAATATTTCTTATCTAAGATTCAATCAAATCCCAAGTTCTTTATCAATTTTTGATGCTGGTACCATTTCACCAAAAATGTACAGCTTATTCACTTCTGAAGAATTATGTAATTGGATTACAGAATGTGACATGATTACCCACAAAGCTTTGGTTAGCAATTTGTCAAATATGATTATTAATCAACATCAATTAAGAAATGGAACAGGCTTATCAGATTTGTCAATTGACAGATTAGAAGAGTTTGCTGATGAATATCCAATGTTATTATCAAATGCAATTATTTTCTTACCAAAAATTACTATCAATAAAAAAGTTGAAATAGCCAAAGCATTTTCTAGTTTGTTAAAAAAGTTAATTAAATTATTGAGAGTTACGAAAAAATTTAGTGAAGTACTATCAAGTTCTCCAATTGAAAAAATTGATAAAGATTCTCTGAATTTAATAAATATTGAAGAAGTTACTGAAATTATTGATCCAACCCATTCAAAAGAAGAAAGATTAATGATACAAAATTTTGTGAAGGAACAAATTTCTTCATTCATTACTATCTTTAATACCGCCAATGCTAAACAAATTGAAAAAGAAAGTGAAAGTAACAATGAAACAAATTCAGAAAATGAGTGCTTTGAAACATTTTTACCAAATTTGGTCAAGTCTTATAGTGATTTTTTCTCAAACTTCAAGAAAGTTTCTGCGGCAGTAATTGTTTGTAATGGTGTTAGAGTAAGCGATGCAACGATGAGTGAAATTTTAATTAAATTAAATACATCAAGCTTACCATGGTTACTATATAACAATGTTGTCCATCATTTATTTTTCTATTTGGTTGAGGTTAACTCATTTCTGTCAGATAAAAAGTTATTCCAATTTCAAGATAACGAATAAATATAAGAACCAAGAAAATTCTTTTTTTCCTTTATCAAATTTTAAGCTCTGCATCTTATTTTAGTTTTTTTTTGTTGTTGTTCTTGTAACTATTAAGAACAATCCTATATAATTAAAATATCATTATATATATGTACACTATATTAATTTTGCATACTACTTTAAAGACACAATACAATAGTAAAATTTAAGCTTAAAAATATACATATAATTTCTTTTACCTACTAGAGAAAATACTTTGAACCAACTGGTAACTAATTATTATTAGCATATTAACTACATTAATGGTCAATTATATTGAAAATATCTAGAACTTTCTAGAAAAGTGTTCCGCGCTTCAGCAAAAAATAATAGCGAAATTTAAAAGATGCTAAATTTTCTTGAAATTTTTCATCTTTTATAATAGGAAAGATAAAATATTTTGTTATTTAGTACAGTTTAATTCATAAATCTTTCCCAAAGCTTGAAATAAAAGACAATTGAACCTTATATCATAGCAACCATTCATAAACATAGCTATAATAGTAAAATAAAATAATATATACTGTTATTAACAAAAAATGGTTAAAGAAACAAAGTTATATGACTTATTAGGTGTCTCACCTGGTGCAGGCGACCAAGAAATTAAGAAAGGTTATAGAAAAGCAGCATTAAAATATCATCCAGATAAGCCAACTGGTGATACTGAAAAGTTCAAGGAAATTTCAGAAGCATTTGAAATTTTGAGTGATTCTAATAAAAGAGAAGTATACGATCAATATGGTTTACAAGCAGCTAGATCTGGCGGTCCACAATTTGGAGGTGCTGGTGGAGCTGGTGGAGCTGGTGGGTTTCCAGGGGGGCATTCTTTTAGTAATGATGATGCTTTCAACATGTTCTCACAATTTTTTGGAGGAAGTAGTTCTTCATTTGGGGGTGGCATGCCAAGTGGTTCATCTTCTTTTAACTTCGGCGGTATGCCTGGCGGTATGCCTGGCGGTATGCCAGGTGGTATGCCAGGTGGTCATGCTGGTTTCTCTAGTGGTTTTCCAGGTGGTATGGGAGGCGGTATGCCTGGTGGATTTGGCGGTGCCAGAGCACAACATGCTCATGCTGAAGAAGTTGTATCTGTCGATTTACCAGTAAGTTTAGAAGATTTATTTGAAGGTAAAAAGAAAACTTTTAAAATCGGTAGAAAAGGCCCAGGAGGAGTATCCGAAAAGACTAATATTGAAATCTCATTAAGATCTGGATGGAAACCAGGTACTAAGATTACTTTTAAAAATCAAGGTGATTATAACCCTGCTACAGGTGGTAGAAAGACCTTACAATTTATTATCAAAGAAAAAACACACCCAAACTTTACAAGAGAAGATGACACTTTAATATATACGTTACCATTAACATTTAAAGAGTCTTTATTAGGTTTCCAAAAAACTATACAAACCATTGACGGTAGAACACTACCTATTTCAAGAATACAACCTATTCAACCATCAGACTCATCAACTTATCCAGGACAGGGTATGCCAATAACTAAACAACCTGGTCAAAGGGGTGATATGATTGTGAGATATAAAATTGAATACCCAACATCTTTGACTGATGACCAAAGAAGTGCTATCCAAGAAATTTTTTAAAAATTTCATCTAATTATAAAATAAATAATCAAGTATCAATGAAAAAATGAGATACATTACATATATGTGTGCTGTATTAAAAATAAAAATAAAATAATAGAATATTTAGAATGTATATTAGTGTAAGTAGTAAATATAATTAATTATTTTTCTCCAAAGAAAAGAATGCTTTAAATTATTGAAAATGACTGATTAATAATTTAACAAATGAAAATATTTCTAGAGTAAAATATAGGTAAATAAAATCTATATAAATATCTTTAAGGTAGTAAGAGAAACACATACAGTACCTATTATTAAGCATTTAAAAGGATAAAAGTATCTAGTCGCTTGGCCCAAATATATCCTGCAAAGGCAAAGCAATTGAAGTTATATAATGTGCAAATAATTAATTGTTTAAGGTAGAAGTTTTTTTTCACATCTAATTTCACTTTTTTTTTTCAATAGCTATTCAGAGCACATTTCCAAATTAATACTTCAAATATCAGGAACAATTAGATATTACTCGAATTTGTAAGCTTTCATAATTTTCAGATAAAGCGGTTAATAAAAAACGTCAGAAATATATGTTAGGGATTCATCCATATAAGAATTACTAAATAGCCTTACTTGCCTTTTCTTTCATATGACAGATTAAAGAAAGTACTAAACTTCTTCAGTCTTTTGCTTACTAAATTTTATGAGCCGCTCGATGACATTGGTAATTTTTCATTATTAAAAAAAAAATCAAAAAAAGAAAAAAGAGTTACCAGATTCTTGTTGAAGAATTTAGAGATCTCTTAATTTATTAGTTCGAAATATATATATATATATAAACAGAGGATCGATGACTCGACAAATATTGTAGTTGTTCAGGTTATAAATTTATTTGTATCTTCCAAGAAAGTAACCAAATTATAATAAAGTAATTTGTATTAGAACGATGAACGCTGAACAGAAGAGCGTGGATAATACAGATGCTGCCACTCTATCAGACTCTAATAGCACAAAATCATTAACAAAAAGTGAAAATAGTGACAAAGATCAATCTTTTGTGGAAAAAAGTTTTGATGCTGATGTTGACAGTGAAACTAATTCATTTGAAGTTACATTTGATGTAAATTCTGAAGTTCCCGATCCTGAAAATATTGCACGTCATATGTCAATGATTCGTAAATATTATATTGCTGGATTGATTACATTTACATCTATGGTTATTACTATTATCTCATCTTGTTGGACATTAGTATCACCTCAAATTATGACCCACTTTCATATTTCTCACGAAGTCAGTGTCTTAGGTATTTCTTTCTATATTTTTGGTTTAGGTGTAGGTCCCCTATTTCTATCTCCATTAAGTGAATTATATGGACGTAGAATTACATTTATATTTTCTTTATTTTTGAGTATAGTATGGCAATGCTTGACTACATGGTCGAAAACAATCGAAGGTGTAATGTTTGGTAGATTTTTATCAGGTTTCTTCGGTTCTGCATTTTTAAGTGTAGCTGGTGGTACATTTACTGATATCTTCGAAAAAGAGAATATTGGTATTCCAATGGCTATATACACAACATCCCCAATGTTAGGTCCATCATTAGGCCCTATTATTAGTGGTGCTTTACATAAAGAGTCTTATAAATGGACTTTCATTACAATGTTGATTACTTCTGGTGTTTGTTTTCTTCTAACTCTTTTCACTGTACCAGAAACATATAAACCTGTTTTACTAATAGAAAAGGCAAAAAGAATTAGAAAGGAAACTGGAAATGAAAGATATTTTGCACCATTAGAAATTGTTCGTCGTGAAACTAGTATTATCTCATCTGTAGCATTATCAACAAAAAGACCATTCGGTCTTTTATTAAGAGATCCAATGATGGGTGTTCTAACTTTTTATACTGGGTTAGTATTAGCTATTGTTTACTTATTTTTTGTTGCATTTCCATATATTTTTGAGACTATTTACAATTTTGGCACAATGGAAGTTGCATGTGCTTATTTAGGTATGCTAATTGGTATACTATTAGTTGCTCCATCGTCATTATGGATTCAGAAAAGATACGTCCAAAAAGTTATAGCTAACGGCGGAAAAGGTACACCAGAAATGAGATTCGAATCTTTGTTTTATGGTGCATTCTTAACACCAATTGGTTTAATGATTTTTGCATGGACTTGTTATCCTCAAGTCCATTGGATTGGCCCAATTATTGGTAGTGGTATTTTTGGCTCAGGTGTATTTTTTGTATTTACTGGTGTTTTCAGTTACACCGTCGATGCTTATAGAAAATTTGCAGCCTCTGGTATGGCATGTAACTCCTTTGTTAGAAGTACTATGAGTGCTGTATTCCCATTATTTGGTCTTCAGATGTACAAGGGTATGGGAATTAATTGGGCCGGTTTCTTTTTGGCAATGTTATCTGTTATAATGATTCCTGTACCTTTCTTATTCACAAAGTACGGCCCATATTTAAGATCTAGATCACCTTACGCCTGGGATGAATAAGATATTTATGCATATAAATATATATAAAAATACTTTTGCATTTATGATGTAATTATAATATATCATATTAATTAGTAAGAAAACAAATAATAAATAAAGTAAAATTAAAAATATTAGTAAGTAATTTTTTTTTTCAATACTACCTTCAATACTATCTTCATTGATTTATCTTCATATACATTTTTATATTTGAAAAATGTGCTTTTGAACTAATCACCTTTTTAATCCTCCTTCATCAGTGTATTTGAAATATTAAAATGAAATTTTGTTTCTTAGATTTATATATAATGTACAAATATGATAAAATTTAATGATGCTATAAAAATAATTAAATGAGAAACTAAGTAAATTATTTTTCAGACTTCTTTTTCTTCTTCTTCTTTTCACCTTCTTCATCATCTTCAGCTTTTCTCTTCTTTTCCTTCTTCTCTTTTTTATCTTTTTTATCTTTCTTTTCCTTCTTTTCCTTCTTTTCCTCTTTAACTTCTTCCTTAGCTTCAACTTCTTTAATTAATGGAGCCTCTTCGGAAGTAATTGGAGCTGGAGTTTCAGCGTTATCTAATGGAACATACTCTTTCTTCCATTCAGT
>JAJMAX010000187.1:0-11355 GCA_030565105.1 Vanderwaltozyma verrucispora | reverse complement strand
AGTTTAAATTCTTCAGTCTGGCGCTCTCCCAACTGAGCTAAAACCGCTTATTAATCATGAAAAGGAAAAAAATAGATTGCCCTGTATTAACAATAATAAAATAATATAATATAAAATACTAAAACATATATAAAAAATTTAGGATAATTGTGATAAGAGAAATTATCTGTAGTAGAATCGTTTGATTCTACTTGGTTCATTACCAAAATACTCTCAAGTGTCCACTAATCATCTAACTATTTCACACATTGTCCCTTCACGCCCAGTTTTGATATCTAAAATATCTCATATCATCTACTTCTAGTTCTGACATGTTTAGGAGCTTGTATACTATTCATATCTATCAAATTGCTTCATTTAATATTTTAAAATTATCTTTGTGCATGTATACATTATATAAATAAATTTCTATAAAACTGTCTTAGTTATTTCTCTTTCTATTTTCTGATTTTTTTAATAGATACTTTGACAACTGTAGTTAGAGAATATTTTGAATATTATTGCTTGAATCTACAAGTTAAACGATGTTTGCATTTATTAAAGTACTGGAAAGTATACTTTCTGAGGTACTTAGTTGTTCACTGTAAATTCCGTGATATTCAATTGCTTCAATCATATTTAATGTTTCATCAATTGTAGTGAAAAATACATTTGAATCCACCGCTTCTTCATCTTTATTGTTCCCATTATTAATATTAGTATAGTTACTGGAAAATAGCGTATTATCGTAGTCAGATCTTTTAACTACCATAGAAGTAATTTCTGATTTATTCAACATATCAATTATTTGTCTTTTTTTAGATACACGAGTTAAGAAAACATTTACCATTCTCTTTCTATATCCTAAAATGATTTCAGACAAAATTTGTGTAGCAGATGAATCAATAAATGTCATTCCATTTAAATCAAATATTATATACTTTGTTAACTCTTTTGAACGACCATCTTGCCTACCTGGATGTGCTTTTACAGAACCAAATTTTTCTAACCTAGTTAATCTTTCCTTTAAATCTTCAGTATTTGTAAATGTCAAAGGTTCTGGTATTTTTACAATTAAACATCCTTCAATTTCTTCTAAAGGAGGTCTATGATCGTCTTGAAAATATTCATCAATATTTGTAAAATTTCTTGTGCCTTCAATCTTACCTAAAATTTGGATTCTTGATTGTGCAGAATGTTTTATGATACTAATAATCGAGTAACCACATCCAATACATATACCCATTTCAACTGAATAGAATAAAGTTGCAAGTACTGTAATTGCAAAAACAATCAGTTCATCGTAACCTTTACATTTGATATGAAATTTCAATTCCTTTGGGGTTTCTTCTAATAAACTTATACCAACAACAGTAGTTATGACGGACAATACACAGGTAGGAATGTGATGTATATAGGAAAGCAATAATCTTATTGTTATAAGAGTAATTAATCCCATGAAAGCACCTGAAAAAACGGTTTTTGCACCAGAAAAGGCATTTATTTTTGATCTCCCATATCCACCAAATGCAGGTAAAGCACCAAAAATAGACCCAAATATATTCATACTTCCTAAAGCTACTAGTTCTCTATTAGCGGAAATTGCCAAATCATAAGTAGTGCCTAATGATTTAGATGCGGTAGTTGATTCAAAAAATCCTAAAACTGCAGTTAAAAATCCAGTATTTAATAATTCAGGAATTAAATTAACATGTTTTTTAGATAATGGATTTTTTAATTTACTGATACCATTTGTATTGAAATCCCCAATAATTGATATTCCAAATTTATTCTTAAAATTCATTTTTGCTGACAAAATGATAGTAATTATAACAACTATTAATATTTCAGGTAAAAATACCAACCACTTTTGTCTTTTCATTAGACGTTTTTTTAAAATTCGAGTTATCAATAGTATTAAAAAACAGCATAAACTTAAAATTGCTGTAGGTTTATGGTAGTTATTTGGCCCATATTTTATTAAAAATTGTAATTTTTGGAAAGATGTATGATAATGAACTTCTGATTCTGCCAAAAGTTTATTTAACTTTAATTCAGAAATAAGTGAATCAATAATCATGACAACACCGATTGAGCTAATAAATCCTCTTAATAATGGTCTACTCAAAACATTTCCTAAGAAACCTAACCTAAAAATACCAAAAAATAACAACAATGTACCACTGATAAATGTTATTGCAACTGATATATTGATCACTTTTATACTTTCATCATGAGATGTTAATTTTTCAACAGCCTGACCCACAACAATAGATATTGCACTTTCTGGACCTACTATCATTTGAGGAACTGATCCAAATATAGCATAAATAAAAGGAGTTAGAGCTAATGAATATAAACCACATAAAGGTTCCACATGGGCAATAGAAGTTGCATATGATAGTGCTAATGGAATTTGGAATGAAGCTAATGATAAACCTGCAATAAGATCACCGGCAAACTTAACCCAATTGTACTCAGGGATCCATGAAAAGCATGGTAGATAATACGGTAATAAGCTCATCTTGGAGACTCTATTATTCATATTTAAATTATCATTACTATCACTACTACGATTATTGATTGAACTCACTCTTCTGTTTGGCAAAGAATTAGATTGGTTTTGTTCCAATACTGTATCTACAGTTGTATTAATTTGAGCCATATTCTTAGAGGAACCAATAGAATTTCCATTAGCTATATAAAACACATTACTCTGATTATTACCATTACCATTATAGGATAACTTACGTCCATTATTCAATAATGGAGTCTTCTGATTATCCATTTCTGAACTGATACTACTATTTTATTTTATTTTAAAGTTCACTTAAAATTTTGTACTTTTATAATTCATATGTATAATTAATTTCGCTGATCAGCTTATCTAAATGTATTTTGTTTGATTTTTTTGGTAGACCTCATTAACTACTCAAAGCAGTACTCTTATTTAAACAAGTAATACTACTAATAGAATATATATCACTGTATTCCATATACTTTCTTCCTATTGTATTGTCTTGCTTCATCAGAAATTAGCAATTATTGCTAAATAAGTGAAATATTTGAAAAATTCGGTGATTTCTGAGATTTTGATGCCAAAATGACTAAAGGTAAGACAACTGTTGAAAACGAAACTAGAATATTTTTACTTTATTTAGAGATATACAATGTCTATATATACATTGAGTAACATTTATGATTGTTGCTGAAGTAGACTCTCATTTTAATTTTTATTTTTGGTTGAGATATAGTGTTGGAAAATAAAAATGAATGGAAAAGAAATGGAATATTAAAACTTATCAACATATCAATGAAAATGAAAACGTCTTTTTTTGTATATCTTGATCTTATTTAATTTGGTCTAGTTTCCCAGTTAATTCAGGTACAATTTCGAATAAATCACCAACTAATCCATAATCAGCAGACTTAAAAATAGGAGCATCTGGATCATTATTAATTGCAACGATAGTTTTTGAATTTTTCATACCAGCTAAATGTTGAATAGCACCAGAAACACCAACTGCAATATATAAATCAGGAGCAACTACTTTACCAGTTTGACCAACTTGTAAAGAATTGTCACAGAATCCATTATCAACAGCAGCTCTTGTTGCACCAATTGCTGCATTTAATTTATCAGCAAGTGGAAGTAAAACTTTATTAAAAGTATCTTTATCCTTTAATGCACGACCACCAGTAATAACAGTCTTAGATGTACCTAAATCTGGTCTGTCACTTTTTAATAGATTAGCACCTACCCACTCAATATGTTGTTCTGGTAATGATAATTCATCAAATGATAATTCCTCAATCTTTAAATTTTCAGTTGTTCCTTTTGGAACTTGATCAAAAGCAGATGCTCTTATACTAATTAATTTTTTATCTTGATTACATTCAATTGTTGAAATAATATTTCCAGCATAAATTGGTCTAACAAATGTTTTTTCATCTTTAATTTCTGTTATATCACAAATTGGTTGATAATCCAATAAAGCAGAAATTCTTGGTAAAATATTTTTACCAACAACAGAACTAGCTAAAACAAAATGAGAGTATTTATCATTCTTCAATAATTCAGAGATTGTTGGTGCAACAATTTCAGGTAAATAATGATCAAAAACTTTATTCTTATACACAATAACATTTTCCAAAGAAGAACATTCAATTGAAGATTTTAAAGCATTTGCAGCTTTTACAGTTTCTGAACCCAATAATAAAACTGTAATTGGTTGATTCAACTTAGTTGCTGCATTGATAGCATTCAAAGAGGATGGAATTATTGAACCAGTATTAGATGTTTCTACAAATACCAAAGTAGAAGCGAATCGAGAGTTCTTATAAAAGGAATTTGAAATACTTTTAATACCTCTACCACTAACTCTAAACATCGTATACGCACTTATATGTAGTATTCACTGACGTTATTATGGTTGTTTATAATCCAATTGCCCAATTATCAAAGCTAAATTTGTTCACTTAAAATCAATAGAAATCTCTAAAATTTCAATGATTCGGATTCCTTTAAAAGTGTTAATTTTAAAGGTGAAACAGTCAATGAAAAAAGTAGTGCACTCAGCAAGATCTCGAACTATATAAATTGAGATAACTGGTGGAACATTTCAGGAACATTTCAGTGGCAAGTACGTGCAATTGGTATAAAATTGGCTAACTTTTTGTGAGTTTACAATGGTAGATATTGAGAAATTGGTTAATGATGCATTTCAATTACTTGATGAAAAAGTGGATAAAAATTACAGAATCATTTTAAGTATTGTTGGTCCTCCAGGTTCAGGTAAGTCAACAATTGCTGAGAAAGTTCGTGATAGAATTAATGAGAGATTTCAAACATATTTGAAATCTAATGATGATAAGTTGAATATATCAGAATTTTCACCAGAGAAAGTTATCGATTTATCGTCAGATTTAAAAAATATTAGTGATGAAATGGAAAAATGTTTAGAAGATAACAATGGTATTTTCCCTAATAATGTTGAAAATCTGGATTTTGAATGTGTTAAGTATAATAATAATGATGATGATACTACTTCTACTTATATATTAGGTCGTGGTGGTTTACCAAATTCAATTAAAATTTCTTCAAAAAATCCAATAACTAAACCTGAAAGTATTGAAGATATTCAAATTGCACAGGTTATCCCAATGGATGGTTTCCATTTATCAAGAGATTCTTTAGATCATTTCAAAGATCCTGGATATGCTCATAAAAGAAGGGGTTCACCACCAACTTTTGATAGTAATAATTATTTACAATTATGTGAACTATTAGCCAAAACTAGTACTATTGAACCAGAGTTTTCTGATAGAATCAATAAAAATTCTAATTCTTTTGATAAAGTTGCTGATTCATTTAATCCTAATATACACTCTATAAGTATTCCAGGATTTGATCATTCTTTAAAAGATCCCACTAGAGATTGTTATTGTGTTGATGGATTCACAAGATTTTTGATATTTGAAGGTCTATATTTACTTTACGATCAAGAAAATTGGAAACATATTTATGAAGCTTTGAAAAAAACTGATGCATTATTAATTTGGAATATTATAATTGGTGAAAATGTAATTCAAGAAAGAGTCGCCAAAAGACACTTGAAATCTGGGTTAGTAAATACTTTGGAAGAAGGTATTAAAAAATTTCAGTCTAATGACTTATTGAATGCACGCTCCATTGCTGAACATACTTTACATGCAGATGGTATAATTGATATAACTAACGAAAATGATTCCGATAAATAGATATGGATAGATAAATAGACATGTATACGATCAAATTTTCGAAAAATTTATGTAGTTAATGTCTATAAATTATGAATTATAGAATATATGAAACAAAACCGAGGATAATAATCATGATGCTTTTATTAAATATGAAAATAATGATTAAGTTTGATGCAATTGGTTATTTTGATGATATGAGTTTAATTTATTGTCCTGTTAAAAAACTTTCACATTGATACTTCCTTGGTCTTTCTCCTTTTCAACATCGAACTTTGTAACATTTTTAGTTGAAATTTATGACAAAAAGAGTTATCAATTACTTCTTTGTCATCAACTAATGGCTGCTGCAAAGTTAAATTAGTTTCTAATTGTTTTGGCATTGGTGTTCTGGGTATATCTTTAGGAATATGAGAATGTGTTATTTTTATGTGAGGACTTTCAATTTTAACGTGATTATTTTTATTTATGAAATCACTTGGAGGGGTAAGTACTCCATTATATACTACATGATGGTCAAATAAATCATTAGAGTTATTAGATAAAATAGAAACTACTGTAGCTTTATCTTTGGACACAATTGAAACTCTTCTTACCTCTCTTTCAATTTCTAGTGTTTCTTTTCTGCGTTGATCCTGTAAACTATCAGAAATACTAAATTCATTACTGGCATAATCACTATCGTACTCATCTTCATCTTCATCTTCATCATCCTCGTCATCATCATCTTCTTCTGATGAAACAAAATCCATATCCTTATCGTTGTTTGATAACATATTTTTTGGCATTGGAGTTCTTACGAAAGGTTTATTATTTGAAACAGGATATACATACTCTGTTTCATTAAATCTAAGTTTGTCATCTATTGGCATTGGAGTCTTTTGTGACACTTTAAATGCGTGATTATAACCTAGTCTAGAAGCTTTTTCGCTTTCTTCAAATATAAGAGAATTTTTACTTATATCTTTAGTACTAGGTTCATTATCTGTTAATTTGTTTTCTGATTTATCGACGGTTTCATTTGATCCACACATGCTACTGTAACTGAAATAATCAGGTCCTTCTTCTTCATGATGAGTCCGTACTGGGTATATAAAAGCTACTCTATCATTAGATAAAGGAAATGAATTAACAATATGTTCACCATATTTTGGTTTTGTGTCCTTTCTTATTATTTTTAATATGTAATCATCATCTTTATTATTAATATCTTTAACATTATATACCTCACCTCTATCACTTTGGCATATTAGTGCAGATATAAAATATCCATTTGATAATATGGCGGTATTGATGTCTTCTTCTTCCATTTTTATCTATATGCTTAATTATTTATAAATTGAACTGTATTTTAGTCTAATACATTAAAAAATGTTGTTATGATTCTGTTTAGTAGAAAAAAAAGTTCATTAAATGACTTTGCCAATTTTCTATATTATATATATATATACCTCATGAATATTATTAGATATGTTTGACCTCAGATCTATGAAGTATGCACTCCATATTTAATTTTTTTAAAGAGGCAAGAAATAAAACCGATACTAAAATTGACCATCAAATGTCTAAAGATGAGGGAAGACATCAAGACATACTGTTTTTTTTTTGAATTATTTTCACTCTTTTTCAATTTGTTTTTGTTTGTTTTTTTCTTTTCTCATATAACTTAGACATGTCAGTACAATTTTTTTTTTTTTCATTATACCACTTTCATCTTCGATTCACAAGTTTTCCACAATACGTATTTTTTTTCATTTTTTTTTTTACTATTTTTAGTGAAAAAAATTCAGTATGTATGTATCTCAAAATTAATTGCCAAAAAAAAATAGCTTTTTTTTTTCCAGCACGTAATACTTTGTTGCGTGATGTTGAAGGAGTAATGAATGAATTTTCTGTCTTTATGTTTATTTACCTAAATGAGTAGTTTTCAATTATATTTTCATCTTTTGATCGTGATGTACATGTGCTCTACATTGTGTTTTAATTTTTCATCCTATTTTCAATGTTAGCAGAATAATATTGTATTTTAATTTTTTTCAAGGAAATTGAGAATACCAAATTATAGTTAGCTTACAACAATGTTCTTAAAGTGGATATGTAATTTAGATTTTTTTGTTTCAATCAGGCATGTTTCCCAATTTAGAGAACGTAATTTGTGATAATGAAATTAAAATTGTTTTTCTGTATAAGTATCTCCATTGATACTAGAAGATATTTTTGATGAACCGTTTTGAACCACATTATTAACCGATTCAATATATTCAATTCCTGACCATTTTTGATGTGTTAATAAATCGCAATTATCCTTTTTTTCCATTTCTTGAATCAATTTTACATATGATTGCATACCGTTTGTTTGAAAACTTTTTGCAAGATTCCAAAATGATAAACCATTTGAATGTAATCCTGCCAATGAAACTAATTGTATTACAAATCCATGTTTTGCTAAATCCCAAATGAAATTTTTCAATTTTAAATCTGTAAAACCATGAGATTTCCAATTAAAACTTGGTGATAAATTATAAACAAATTTAATATTTGGATTTGTTTGATGAATATTTTCTGCAAATGATTTTGCTTCATTTAAATCAGGAGTTTTCGTTTCTAACCAAATTAAATCAGAATATGGAGCAAATATTTTTGATCTTTCAATACCAGCTTCAATACAGCCATTATACATATAATGACCTTCTTTTGTTCTTGGGAAATCCCAATCAAAATTTATTGATTTTTTTGAATTAATTTTATTTGCAATAGCTTTTAATTCATTTAAACTTAAATATGATTTTTTTTTTAAAGAATTTTTTTTATCTTTTAAATAAAATGAATATTCAGTATCTGTAAATATTTTTGAAATTGTTTCATCAAAAGTTAATAATTCATTTTGATTATACCATTCTTCTTCTAAATCATTTATCGAATTTGAATTTAAATCATTTTCAAAATTCATTAATAATTCATTTAAAGGTTTAACATTCTTATTTTTAATAATACCTTTAATAAATTTATGATCTCTTGGATCAATTGTACTACTAATTAATTTTGAATTAACTGAATCAGTTCTTGCAATAATTAAATTTTGACAATTCATTATATCCCATTGAAATCTTGTTGCAATTAATCTTTGTAAATGAATTGAAGTTGGTACAACAACAGTACCACTTAAATGACCACATTTTTTACTACCAACCAATTGATCTTCTAAATGAATTGCAGATGCACCTTTTTCTGCGAAATCTTTTGCTAATTTCATTACAGTTGTAAAACCGCCATGACCAGTATCAGCATCAGCAATAATTGGTTTTAAATATGATGTAATTTCATTTTTATTATTGTTATTATTAAAATTTTGTAAAAATAATTTTTTATCATGTAATTGTTGTGCATTAAAAATTTTATTAACTTGATTTGGTACAGTATCATATGGATAATCACCAAAATCTGGTGAAACGTTATAATTTGCATTTGAAGAACAAGCCCAACCCGAGACATAAACAACTTTTAAATCATTACAGTTTGATAATTGTGACATTTGAATTGGATCTAATACACCTAATGTATGTAATGGTTTCTTTTCATTAAAATATTTTTCAATTAAATCAAACAATCTTGTTGAAATGAATGATGAAAGTGGTATTGACATATTTGTAGAATTAATTGAGCCTCTATGTTTCAAAACATCGATTGCTTTATAATTTCTTTTAACATTTTTAAATCTTTTATTATTCAAAAAAGAATCAATTGATTTCAATTCGTTTTCGTAACTAAAGTTATTACTTGAATAAAGTCGTTTATTTAATCTAATTAAAAAATTTGACGACATACTCTATTCCTATTGCTATTGCTGTTACTGTCAGTGTTATTACTATCCATGCAAACATATAAAACTGTTTTATATAAAACTGTTTATATAATATAATATAATCCTTGAAAGTGAAGTAAATCTTTTTTAGCCGCCAAACCTCCCTTGTCTTTCCACAAACCATTATTACTGGCCGGGCAGCTAATAGAAGAGGTGTATGTATGTATGTACACTATGTATGTACACTATGTATGTGTATATATAAAGTGAGGTTTGATTGAGTGAATTACAATAGATTAGAGATGGTCTATTGTATTGATGATAATGTAATTGATAATGTAATGATAATGTAATGATAATGATAATGTATTGATAATGTTATTTATATACTTACAAATAGTAATTGTTGGTTAGTATATGATAGTTGCTGTTTACCCTGCCTTTGCCCTGTGTATTACCCGGCAAATGTCAACAGAATATAAAAGATAGGATAGGATTCCGTATAGATTTGTATGAGTATATGAGTATGAAGATGTGAAGATGTTGAGAGAACAAGTGTCAAGTATGAGTATATAGTCATAGAGGAAATGAATAATAATCAATTATATATCAATCCACAAAACGAGAATTTGAATGAGTTGTACAATTTATTGAATAAGTTAATAATACAGATTAAAGAAAATGAAGTAATAAAGAACCATCTATTGGATAAAGTTGATAATTTAGATAAGTTAATTAGTGAAGAGGGTAGTGGTGGTGGTGGTGGTACAAAGAAGAATATAAAAGAAGATGAAATTGTATTTAAGAATTTTATATCTATGAGAAGAAGTAGTGATAGTGGTAGTGATAGTGGTAATGAAAGTGAGCAGGGTGGGGAGGGTAACGAAAGTCGAGATTATTATAAGGGGGAAAAGAGCCATACTAGTAGTACTACTACTAGCAATAGTAATAGTGATGACAAAATATTAAAGAAACAAAATATTCAATTGAAGAAACTTTTAAATAAACAAATAAATGAAAATATTAATAAATTTTATGAATTGAATGAAAATGAAAATATGTTAATATTAATAACAAATTTATTAAGAGAAAAATTACAAGAAAAAGATAAGAAATTAATCAATGAAATTAAATTAAATAAATTTGAAATTAATCTACCAATTGAAGAAGCTGAATTTAATGAATATTTAATGAATGTAAATGAAATTAATAAATTAATTGACATATCAAAATCTTACAAGACATTATTGAATTTGTTATCAGAGGGTAAAGAGAGGAGGGAGAGATGAAGGAAGGGCATGTAATATTACATATATATTATATATTATTATATAATATTATATAATATTATATAATATAAATATAACTCATAATAACTTGTAAATTATGTATGCACATACAGTAATTAGTCTTTAATATAATACCGGTACCGGTTGTATTCCTAGTAATCTATCATTGTCATAGTCACTCCTGCTGTCACAGGCAATCAATCCAGAACGAAAGAGAGCTGGATATTCTTACTAATTGAAGCGGTGTTCTTACTAAATTTTATTTTCCTTTGAGAGTGTGGTTGAGGAGTGTGGTTGAAGAGTGTGGTTGCAATCTCCCACCAGCAAGGAACGGAACAAAACCGGAGTTGGATACGTACGACAGGACAGGACATTTTGCCTAGTTTGGTACCAAAGATGCATTACAAAGAAGAGTCTTATTAGACATATTTTTTGGCAAGATGTGGCAATGATAGCTCTTGCAATAAGTCTTCATGGTATGTGGTCTACAGTAGGCCTGGCTGGACTTTTGAAAAGTCCAAACTCCACGTGGGGTTTTTGCTTTTT
>JAJMAX010000186.1:0-11589 GCA_030565105.1 Vanderwaltozyma verrucispora | reverse complement strand
AAACCTAATTTACAACCTAAAGTGTTATTCAAAAGTCCAATGGACTTTTGAATCTAACCTCCAAAACTTCTTCAAACTCCAAAAAAAGTCCAACTCTTAACCCGAAAAATTGCTAAAACTCCCAATTTGTAGTCCTCAAAAAAAGCAAAAACCCCACGTGGAGTTTGGACTTTTCAAAAGTCCAGCCAGGCCTAACACACACACACACAAATTAGCCCTTGCTACCGCCAGGGATCTCTCGCAGTGGGTGGGGGGAAGGTAGGTAGGTGTTTCCCTTTTGGGCCAGCTGGGCAGCTGCCAGAGGCAGCGAAAAGATACACGGGCATGTACATCTTTTTTGTGCTAGTGAGGGAATTGAAACTGTCCAACTTGATTGATTGATTGATTGATTGAGCGGGAAGTGTGCTGGATGTGTCTTCCTCTGTCTGCCGCGATGTTATCCCCGTCATTGTGTTTTAATGGAGGTTAGATTTTCTCAAAGCAATATAACATTTATTGTTATTACCATTGTTATTGTCAGAGGGGAGAGAAAGAAAGAGAGATCACCTCTATTAGAAGAGAGAAAGGAGTGTGGGGATGGGGATAAGGAAAAAGCCGAGTGCTTTAAATTATTGTGTCCGAGTTTTAACTTATGTTAATGAACAGGGTCTGTAAATTTTAGTAGATGAAGATCGGACACCTTGATTGGGAGCTATATGCATGTATGTCCTTTATAAATTTATAAAGTATAAAATTATAGTAAATTGTACCGCAATTGTAATCATTCTTCTTTTCTGTTTCACTTTTAAGTATATTTTCATTTCTCTTTGAATAAAAACTAACTATAGAAAATTCTTATGTATATATATATATAAATAAAAGGAAAGACAACTAAATATATAATTGTATTTATGAGTAGTTCTGTTTTGTCTTATATGGAAAAATATGAATTGATTTTAAATGAAATTGAATAAAATTAAAGAAAAAGGAAAGATTACTTATAAAGAGAAGAATAAAAAAATATAAATACTTTTCTAATTCATTTATTTGTTTGTTTGTTTTCTTTCTTTTTAAGATTGTTTACATTCTGGTGGTTGTTCTTTTTTACCAGCAAAATCATCATGTTCTTCTTCTTCATCCTCGTCTTCTTCGTCTTCTTCGTCTTCATCTTCATCTTCATAGTCTTCTTCATCTTCATCGTCTTCTTCGTCTTCCTCATTTTGATCGTATTCAAATTCTAATGCAGAACCTGTAAACCAATCAACAGCTCTTGGAATTAATTTATCTTTAATTTGTTCACCAATAGAATAATCTAATCCTAATCTAGCTTCTAAATCAGCAAGTTCATCTTCTTCTTCATCATCGCATTCTTCTCCTTCTTCATGATTATGTTCATGTTCATGAATTTTTGGTGGATCAAAGAAATTGAAAAATGATTCAATTGGTGTTATTTTTTCAATTGTACGTACTTGTTTTGTTGATTTATTTCTTTGTTTTCTCATTTCAATATCAACTGTAACATTCGATTCATTATTATTCCATTTAATTTCACAACCTTCGGCGTAATCATAAATAAAATCACCAGAATAACCTAATTCACTTTGGTAATAATACGTTTTAATCAATTCTTTATTTTCAAAAAATGGATTTTCATTTTCAAATTTAAAAATTAATTTAAATCCTGGTTTACCATTATTTAAATATTCTAATTTAACATCAGTTAAGTAATCCAATACTTCAGCATCACGATCTGTGATTGTATCATTTACAACAGGTAAATTTTCTAATGCAGTTAACCAAAATGATGGAATACCTTTAATATCAACTAATTCTGGATTTTCTTCTTCCTCTTCCTCCTCTTCTTCTTCTTCTTCTTCTTCATCTTCAAATTCTTGTTCTAATTTTTCTAATTCTTTACCTTTTTCAATTGCTGCTTCAGATGGTTCGATATTACCAGTAATTAATTTATTACGTTGCTCATGAATCGGTTGATATTTGAGTAAGTACTTTTGTTCTAATTCAAACATCTCAATTTGAAAATCTTTTTCTACTTGGAATAAATCATTTTGTAATGATTTTAAAGCAAGTATACGATTTTTAACTTGCTTTGGTAATGTATTAACATAACCACTATCTTGTCCAATTAATGAACCTAGTTTATCTTGTATCGATTGTAATAAAAATGGCTGATTAGCTAATGCTGATTGAATATCTTCTTCATTAATTGTTTGAGGAATTGATTCATTATTTGTATTCTTTTTAACTGGATTACCATTTTTTAAAAATTCAATATTATTAGCTGGTGTATTATGTGGAGTTGGAGCATTTTCAATCTTCATTGAAGATTTTGGTTTATTTGTTTTAATAGGATCAGTCATTTTCGCTTTCTTTTATTAAATTATGTCTTTAAAAAATATTTTAAATTCCGATATTTTCCTTCTTGAGAATATGAAATAACAGTATTAATATAAAATAGTAAAATAATAAAATATATAACAGGAATCTTAACTGATAGATAAATAGAAAGACAGATAATCTAGACACTTAATCTTTAATCAAAATATCTTTTTTATTTAAAATTTAATCTGATTAACAAAATATTATTCAAATTAAATTTTCAATTCCAAATCAACTGTAATAAATTTTTAATATTCAAAAATTAACTGAATAATCGTAAGAAAGCATATTAATAAAATTAAGCTCTTCATTTAATCGAAAAAAAAAAAGAAATTTTTAATGTTGGAAGAAGCAAGATTAGGTAGGGTAAACCATCAAATATCAATTGAATAGATGATATATAGAGGAATATAGATAGAGTAAAGAATGAAGAATGGTTAAGTAAATAAGAGTAACAATGGTAATGAATAATTATTAGTGTACAAATGCTATTATATGTTTGTGTGCATACGTTTAGACATCATCTATTTATTTATATAAATGTATTCTTCTTGTGATATTGTAATTATATGATTGATTATGATGATTGTTTTATAATTTTATTATGGGAAGAATGGACCACCCAAAGATGTACCTTGGCCAGATGAAAAAGTTAATGACGCACTTGTAGCATCTTCAATAACATCCCATAAAGCATCCTTCATTTTTGATAATGAAGTCTTTTCCTTACCATTACCTTTAACATTTTTTGTTTTTGTTGAATCCATATCAATATCATTAGAATCAGCTTTTGATTGTAAATCAATTAATAATTTTCTTTGTTCAGCATATTTCAAATTTCTTTGAATCTTCTTAGCTCTTTTTTTTGATAAAGTTTTCGTAGTAATACCATTTTTACGACTACTTATATTTGAAATTAAATTCAATTCTTTAACATCCTTATTTTTATTATCATTTTCAAAAAATAATTCAATTGGAATACTTTTAATTTCACCAGATTTTGAATTTTCACTTGATCTTGATGGTCTTAATAAACCTGCTCTTTCACGTTGAGATCTTTTTAATCCATATTTTTGAGCTTTCTTATTTAAATTAACAGTTAATTTTGGCCTATTGACAGAATTTTTAGAAGGCATATTTAATGATATGTTTTTTATATAATATTATTGGATCAACTGAAATATGTATTTAGAATATTTGCAATAATAATTTATCTATTACTGTATGAGTAACTAAGAGCTAATATATATATGATAAGTAACTAACCTCTCTGTATATTCTCACTTGAACATAATCATAATTATAGAATCTTAAAGATTTCCAGGTAGTAGATGAGATGAGATGAGATGAGATATCTTTCTTCATTAATTAAAACTTTTCCTCTACTGATTTTCTCACCGAAAGACAAATTTTTTCAAATGAAAAAATTTAATAAAAATTTTCCACCAGCTGACGTATCAAGTGATATCGATTGGAAGAAACCAAATTGAATGAAGCGTATGTAGTGATTTAGGTTTTAGTATTAATTTCATTTTTATTTCATTAGAAGTAAAGAACAAAAAAAATAAGGACAACAGCACTTATTGATTGAGATATTGTTATTGGAATAAATTATCCTTAAGTTAGGTTTATTTTAAATTTACTATTCGAAGTTGCTGTGATTTATAAAACAGACGGTGATAGTATTTTTTTTTTGTAATTTTTTAAGAAAGGGAAAGAGAACATAACATGGCTGAAAATAAAACTACTGAAGCTGATGAAGTCTTTGAATTTTTAGATTCTTTGCCAGAAACCAAAAATAGTAAAACAGATGATTTGAATAATGGTGATGATTCCGGAGCTGATAAAAATGGTAAGAATGATGAAGATATTATGGATTTCTTAGATGAATTAGAAAAAAGTAATAATGAATTGAAAAAAATACCAGTAAAGAAAGAAATCAAAACTGAATCCAAATCCAAATCTACTACAGCTGAAGTAGAAAAGAAAAAAACAACAAAACAAGAACAAAAAATTGAAGATTCGAAATCAAATGAAAAAGTTGATGATAAAGAGAAAGATACAGTCGAACTTGAAGGTGAAGATGAAAATACTGATGTTAGAGAAGATACTCCTCTAAATGATCCAATCAGTTCTATTTCAAATTGGTGGTCTTCTTCAGGTTCTGCTGCAGTTTCTAATATTTGGAATAAAACACAAGAGCAAGCTTCACAAATTCAAAAAAGAATTCAACAGGAACAAAATCAATTACCAATAAAAGAATTGACTGCTTTAACATCTAATATAAACACAGCAGCTATTCAAGATTTAGCAAATAAATTACAAGAAATTGTTGTTGGTGAAACTGAAGAAGTTTTAAGAATTCATTTGGTTCATGATTTAATAAATTATCCATTATTACAATATCAAGTTGAACAAAAATTTTATGATATCTTAAATGCTCAAGTCCAAGGTGGTATAAGAATATTTGTTGATGAATGGACAAATCCAAATGAAAGAAAAAGTTCAAATACTGAAGGTGAAGATATTTCAAATGGAAAATTAGAAACTAATAAACCTCAATTGAATATTTTCCATGGTAAGAATACCGAAGGTGAAAAATTAGCATTTGCTAATTTAGATAATGCTATTAAATTATTTAATAAAACTCGTGAAGAAATAGCTAAACAACAAAAAGAAGCTAAAGTTGATGATGAAACCAACGAAAATCAAGAAGATAATGAAGATAAAATAAGTGATTTATTCATTTCCATTTTACCAATTTCTCCACCGGGTGATAATGAAAATGATACTATTAAAACTACTGATGGCTCATCTCCAGGTAACTTTAATTTTACAGTAATCTTAAAGGATGTCACAAATGATGTCACAACTATAACTAGATCTCAAGGCTTTTCAAACAAATGGGCAAATTGGCTAGAAGGTAGATATGAATCTAAATCAAAAGAAGATGTCATTTCAGAAGCAAAAGAAAAAGGTGGAAAGAAGAACCAAAATGATGAAGATGATGACAATAACAAAGGAGATAATGAATTATCAGTTGATCCAAGTGAATGGGTTAAAGAATGGGTTGAAGATGGTTTAGGTTTAACATTTGGTGTTGCTGCTCAAAATTATATCATTGAAAGAATGGGCTTTTAAATAACGATGCATTAGTGAATATTACCGGTATATAAATTGAATGCTTTTCTGCATTTGCTATTTTAATTATAATTTTTCTCCTTTTTTTGAATGTCGTACGATTTAAAATTTGTAACAAATAATTAATAAATAATTAATAAATAATTAATAAAAATAATATAAAGAATATAATATACAAGTATTACATAATTAGCGGTTCTCGGTAGTATTATAAGCTCATAAACGCACTGTGCATCCGGGTAAATATTTTGGTAAATGATATTTGCCGCATTTACAAAATAATCTTGCAGAAATTTGATAAATTTAAAAAAAAATTATTAAACTGAAAATATTAAGACAAAACGCATTTTAAAAGGTTAAATGTCTAGTACTTCTCGTTGAATTGAAAAAGAAATAGTGAAAGAGAGAACATCTTAAGGAATCGAATGGAAATGTCTAATGAAACGACCATAGATAGCAGTGTCTCCACAACACCAGTACGTGAAAAAAAAAAAAATGATTCTAAAAAAATAACTGAAGGTGAAGCTGACTTATATTTAGACCAATATAATTTTACAACCACAGCAGCAATTGTCGGTTCTGTAGATCGTAAAATATTTGTATTACTGCGTGATGGTAGAATATTATTTGGTGTTTTAAGAACCTTTGATCAATATGCTAATTTAATACTTCAGCATTGTATAGAGAGAATATATTTGACAGAAGAAAATAAATTTGCAGAAGAAGAACACGGTATTTTCATGATTCGTGGTGAAAACGTTGTTATGCTTGGTGAAATTGATATTGATAAGGAAGACAGACCCTTGGAATCAATGGAACGTATTTCTTTTAAAGATGCTTCTAAGATTAAAAATGATTTAAACGAAAAGAAAATTAAAGCTGAAACCCGTAAAGGTAAGGACTTAGCAGCTTATGGTCTAGTTTACGATTTCCACAAGTCCGATATGTATTAATATATCATTATTCTTATATATAGAGATATATAAATTATTATTCAGATAACTTAATGAAGTAAATAAATAAATAAAAATGTTAAAAACTGAAACTTAGAATAGAATTTCAAGTATTAAATATTATCTCTTTAAGTGTTTGATTATTTATGAAGATACAGGACAAGACAATTGTATGAGAAGAAATGCACTTTAATTGGTATTAATTGTTATTAAAAGGCTAAGATAACATTAGCTAGCTACAAACTAGTGAGTACTTCTATTGTACATAAAGGCAATAGCCATTTTATCATGTTCAACGTAATGTTTGTTCTTCGGTATAAAAATTTCAAGAGCTCAAATGAAAAAAAACTAAAATTTGATCTCATCTCATCTCATCTCAATGCTTATTTTAAAGAGCATTATCATTTTATTTATTAAGAAAATATAGTAAGTTATACAGTTAGTGGTTCTTTTCCTTAAAACGATAAGAAAGATGTCAACATTTACAGAATATAAAGACCTTATACAGGAGGGCGATTTAGCATTAGCTTGGATTTCTAGAAATAATATTAAACCAATAACCATAACTACAGATGGTACCTTCAATACCAGATATGGCTCATTTTTGCATTCAGATATGATTGGTAAGCCATACGGTTCGCAAATTGCTATTAGAACAAAAGGTAGTAATAAGTTTGCCTTTATTCACATTTTACAACCTTCACCAGAGTTATGGACTTTATCCTTACCACACAGAACTCAAATTGTATATACTCCAGATTCCTCATATATTATGGAAAGACTTAGATGTGGACCGCATGCTAGGGTTATTGAAGCTGGTACCGGTTCAGGTTCATTTTCTCATGCATTTGCTAGATCTTCCGAACATTTATTTTCATTTGAATTTCATGAACAGAGATATGAGCAAGCTTTATTAGAATTTAAAGAACATGGGTTAATTGGCAACGGTAATAA
The DNA here is from genome assembly GCA_030565105.1 of Vanderwaltozyma verrucispora. NCBI lineage: Eukaryota > Fungi > Ascomycota > Saccharomycetes > Saccharomycetales > Saccharomycetaceae > Vanderwaltozyma > Vanderwaltozyma verrucispora. Next base: position 4,165 of record JAJMAX010000186.1, on the reverse strand, counting down.
GGAATGTGAAAATGTTACAATTACACATAGAGATGTTTGTGAAAATGGTTTCACTATCAGAAAAACTGATAAAACATCGTTCGATTTCGAATTAGCTGGTAATGATGATGTTAAATTAGATGCTAATGTTATATTTTTAGATTTACCAGCACCATGGGATGCAATTCCAAATTTAGAAAATGTGATAAGTAAGAATGAACTTGTTGGTATTTGCTGTTTTTCACCATGTATTGAGCAAGTCGATAAAACCATTGAAGCTTTAGAAAAACACGCATGGATAAATATTGAAATGGTTGAAGTTCAAGGTAAACAATATGAATCACGTAGACAAATGGTCAGAACTTTGGATGATGCATTAAATAGATTAAAAGATGTTAAACATCGTAAATTAGAAGGTGTTGAAAGGCGGAAAAGATTATTATCTGAGACCATAAATGATACGTGTAAAATTGAAGATAAATCAGTAGATGATAAAAGACCAGTAACAGAAAAGACAAAATTTAACCCATTCGGTAAAGGTTCTAGAGTTAAAGAAGGTGACAAAAATTACAACTGGAAAGAAGTTACTAAAATTGAATCAGAAATTAAATCACATACGTCGTATTTGACATTTGCATATAAAAATTTATCAAAAGAAAGAAATGAAGAAGAAGTACAAAATATTTTAAAATCATTTCTAAAGAAATAATCAAAGAATAAATAAATGAATAAATTTTAAATGAATAAATTTTAAATGATTAAAATAGTATATAAATTTTAAATGATTAAAATAGTATATAAATTTCAAGTTAAACATATTATTTAGTTACTTTAAAAGGTATATTTAATATTTAATAGAACATGCACTAATTAAACGAAATACTTTTAAAGAATGTAAGCACACCTTGGAGAGGTTATGAATGAGAACTGAACAAGAAATGAACAAAATAGGTAATATTCATTGGTCACGAAAATGTAGAATGGGTTACTTAATTATTAAGAATTTCAATGGTAAAGAAAATAAAACCGTAAATTAAAAATATTTATTCTCGTCATTTGTCGGTTAGCTGACTATATTACTCTGAATAGTGTGTATCGTATCTTAGGGTATTAGATCTAATAGATTTTATAAATAAACTCAGATACACAGGTACAAATATATGTATATTATTGAATGTTACTAAAAAAAGAAACATTTTTTGTTCTTTCCCGAGATTAAAATGTAACTGAATCTGTCAATTGTGCTTGATAGAGATTTGTATTCTACTGAATTGGGCAGCACTTTTGTGAAAAATTGAATAAAATCAATATGTATTCATTTTTTATTTAGAAAAGGAACAGAAATTAGTAATTACTTTAATGGAATATTAAACTATTCACAGTTGTTGATTACGTCGCATGGTTAGTTAGCTTGAATATAAACCACCGTAAACTATGCCTGGCTGGGATTTTTGCTTTTTGGGGGCTAAACCTTGGGGTTGTAAATTTTTTTGGCGTGACAATTGGGCTGTTAAGAAATTTTAGAGGTCAGATTTTAAAAGCCCAGTGGGCCTTTAAATGACACGTTAGGTTGTACGTTAGGTTTCGTTAACTATGTCGTATTAAGTTATATGTGTATATAAATATCTAGATATCCAAAGATGCAATTTTATATTGTTAATTAGCTAGCTTCGTTAAATTAATAAACAAAGCCGGAAGAGATACCAGCTAAATTATAATATTTTGTGCCCAGATATTTCAGTCAAAGATGAATTTTCAAAATCTTGGTAGATATTAATATCTAAATTTGAGCTGGAAAGAGAGCCAATAATACAGGCAATCGGATAGGCAGTATGATCATCTAGACAAATACCTATAATCACCATAAATTTGTTTCAATTTAAAAAATGATCTCTCTGCATTGACAGATTGTCACAGAGAATGAGAATAAATAATCCATTATCACTGGTAAATAAATATGCTTCGAAACACTTGTCCTTGTGCTTATTTTCTAAATTTCAAACCTTGGTGGGTTTGGATGTGGGGTTGTGCTTTAAATTTCTTATATTTAACCCCTTAGGGTCTCTATTTTTCAAAATGGGTTTTTTTCTATTTCAAAATCCAACCAGCCCTACCCTAAACCACCTTTCTCTTGACAATAATAAGTATGAGAAGTACATCATAGAAGTAGTATATTCTGTTTCGTCGAAGGATCTTATAAATTTTGACTATATAAGATTACGAAGTTATAACAAGAAGAGAAAATGTAACTACAATTTGGCATTCTTTCAATTAAATATTTTTGTTACTAATATTTATGTCCCTACTTGTATATAACATTAGAAATAGAGTATTGTTAATTTTTACAACAGTTACCTTGTATAATTTAATTGCATTAAATAAAAATACTATACTGTGCAATTTCATATATTTGTTTCCTACTTTGCCATTCTTTCTAATTCATTTAGCTTTATCCATATATATATATAATTGTTTCTGTGTGAATTTGAAAAGGGAGGAAGTAAAATATTTGATACACTATAAGAAAAAAACTGAATATTTTTTGCCCTCCATTCCATAAAGGGAAAATAGGCTTCACAGAAAAGAAAAAGGTCACTAGGAGATTACAAAAATTACAGAAAATCTATTATAAATTTTTATATTCGATAGTATAATTAGAAGGTTTCTATTGAGAAAGTAGTCGATTTCACTGGAAGTAATATTCGTTTTGCCAAAAAACGATTATATTTAAACATTATATTCAGATCTTTAATTTTTTTTTCTTTTTGATTTTTGTATTTCAACTCTTGGGAAAGAAATTAGCAAGAAAGACAAAAAAGCGTTTGTACGTTACTGTTTTTAATTCAATTTTAAATTAGAAAGGTTCCCGTACCCTTTGTTGTTATAGTTTGATTGGTATTAATAATACAGGCTATTCATTCATTTATTCAATTATTTTGACTTGATATTCTGTCAATAAAAGTGGTTTTGTGTTATATTTTTGAAAGAGAAGTTATTTTTAGCTGCTCAATAAAATTATTATTGTTTTATATATATTTGAAAAGTTGAAAATATCAAGTAAAATATATTCAATATAAAGTAATTCTAATAATTTACTAAAAAGAAAAAATGGATACACAATTTTCAAAACTTTCGATCAATGAAGATTCTCGAGCAAATCTTCCCGACTTAGACATTGCTTCAGATAAGAATATTGTTAATGATAATAATGGAATCGGTACTTCAATTATAAATAACAATTCTATTGGGATTAACATAAAAAGAGCAGCATCGACATCATCAACAGCAAAGTATGAAAATATAAATGCAAATTTACATGCAAGAGTTAAAGCATTTCAAGAAGAAAGAGTGCTAAAAAGATCAAATAGTGATAAAAATGCCACAAGACCATTGGATACTGATTCTTCAAATCAACCTGTTGATCCATCTGAAATTCAACATATTGTAAATAAACCTTTACCCCCTTTACCAAAATCGGATTCAATTAAAATAAATTCTGCTTTTCCTGCAAACGATGATAAACAAATAAATGGATTAATAGAAGGTAAATCAATTATTAATAATCAACTTAATGACACTATTAGTAATAAAGTCAATAATTTACCAACACAACCGCAGACAAGGGAGATTGCTGATATTGATATTAAAAGGCGCATTAATGACTCTGATTCCATTATTAGTAATAAGCCAAAAACTAATAGACCTCAGATAAACAATCAACTTAATCCAACAAGAATTGCACCAAAAAGACCGCCAGTAGTGAGACCTGTTATATCATTAAATAACGGAACATCTGGAAATATAGCATCACCTAATCCTACTCAAAGTTTAAGTGCTCGTCGTGGTTTAAAGTTGCCACCAGGTGGTATGTCACTAAAAAATTTGCCGAAACACCAGCCTACGGTTCCTATCATTACAACTAATAATCAACACGAATTTGCATCTACACCTTCGAATAAAAATTCAAAAATTTTACAAGGAAGCAATGGTAAAAGATCCAATCCAGGTTCTCTCGTAAATGGTTTACAGAGTACATCGACATCATCAAGCATAGAAGATAGACTAGATACAGAAATTACAAATCTTAAGATAAATAATGGAACTGGGAGTAACTCTAGTGGTTCAGGAGGATTATTTGCCAACTTCTCTAAATATGTTGATATTAAGTCAGGTTCTTTAAATTTTG
>JAJMAX010000185.1:0-11686 GCA_030565105.1 Vanderwaltozyma verrucispora | reverse complement strand
TTTCAAAAAGGGTTTTTATAGTGGGGACTTTTTTTTCATTTCAAAGTCCAACCAGCCCTACTGTATAGTGTTCTATTGTTAACGGTTCAGGATATTTATTTACTCATCATCACACACGACACCGTAATTTAGGTGTTTTTTTTAAATGCGCAAACGAGCAAATTATATCTGGTCACCAAGGGAAATCGAGACACAGAGACACGAGAAGAGAACGAGATCTGTCAGTTGAGCAATTGAATAACGAGCAAGATAGAGACCTGGTGCTGTAATTGCTGTATATATAGACCTGTATACCTCCATTTGCAATTTCTCACAAGATACCGACAGATGGAGATCTAGCTTAGAGTATCTTATAATTAAGGAGTTACACCGTTATAAGGAAATATCGTGATATCGTGATTTATAGCAAATAATCAATCCTGTTCCGAACCGACACACTTTTTGTAGCTGAAAAAGTGTAATAAGAATCTATCGAGGGCTTTATCTTTACAATTGTAAAGTTATCAATCAGTGTTCATTAGAAGATATATTAAGTTCGATAAGGATAATATGAGCATGAGTATGAGTACGAGCATGAGTATGGATTCTCATGACTCAACAATGAGTATGCTGATGAGTTCGGCAATGAGTATGGCTACATCTGCTCTTTCTAGTATGATGATGGATATGAGTTCATCACATTCTTCATCAATGTCTGCTTCTGCTTCTGCTTCTACAATGACAATGAATATGCAGACTACTGCGACATCATCATCTGTTGTGGCTACTAGTTCATCTACTATGTCTGGTATGTCTGGCATGAATATGGATTCAAATAGTACTAGTTCATCTTCTGATATGTCTGGAATGGACATGGATATGGGAATGTCCATGAACTCATATTTAACAAAAAATTACAAAAATTATCCAGTGTTATTTCATAAATTAACTGCTGATACAAATGGTAAGGCATTTGGTATATTCGTACTATTAATGGTAACTGCATTTTGTTATAAATCATTACTATTTTTAAGTTGGTGCTTAGAAGTTAATTGGTTTAAAAAATGGAATAAAAAAAATAAATTTAGTACTTTAGAATCTGCAAGAGCAAATACAAAAGAAAATAATAACAGCAATAATTATTATTACGATAATGTTAATGACGACAATTACAATTATATTTCTGATGATACATACCCTGTTCAGATAGTACCAAAATTACCAAATATTCTGTCAGATATATTTAGACCTTCATTAATTGATATATCTAATGATTTTATTAGAACAATTATAACTTTTTGTTCCACAATGTTAATTTATATGCTAATGTTAGCTGCTATGTCATTTGTTTTGACTTATGTCTTTGCAATTATTACTGGTTTAACATTGTCTGAGATTTTTTATAATAGATGTAAACTTTGTATGTTAAAAAGATGGGAAATACAAAGAGAAATTAAAAGGACTAAAAATTGTCCTGGTCAAGGTAATTGTCAATGTGGGAGGCACAAATCAAATCAGAGATCAAATCAAATTGATGATGTTATTACTGTAACTTCATCAAAAACTGAAAATGATAATATTGCAGATAATGATAATGAAGAAAAAGTTAATATTGATGGGATTCGAGAAAGTTGTTGTTGTGCCCCAACAAAAAATTCAACTGATGATTCAAAACTAAAATCAAATGATGCGGAATGTGGCTGTGGAGATGGTGATACAGAAGAAGAAGAAAAAAATATTGAACGTAATATTACGGAGAATATCAAATTACAAGAACAAGCTGGTACAATGGATGTGAATTTATTACCTTCTGAAAATTTTAGCTAATTTTTTCAAAAGTCATCGATAATTTACGAATTATAATCCTTTTTTATTCAATTATTATGCCCTAACTATGCAATAGCTAGACAAACACACTCAAAAATTATATTTCACAATAGAATAGATGATAACTAGTTTATTATTTACATTTTTATTACAGAAAAATTTGAGTTCTGTTCATTATGCAATTTTCACTTTGATCTTATATAAAGAAAAATACCCAAAATATATGTAAATAATGGTAAAAAAAAACAATTATATAAAAAATCAAGTTTCTAATAACGTATACATTTTTAATAATATGCTCTAATTATTATATAGATTATTATCGTTACTATACATCTATTTACGTATACTCCTAGTTTATTAACATCATTATATACGGATTTTCTTTAATATAATTTTTTTGTCGTTAACTGGGAAATTTGTTTAAAAATATCGAGTTTCTAATAAATACAATGGATAATTAAGAGAATATTAATTATTTCATTTTGATAATTACAAATATATAACTATTGATTGGTAATCGAACAATTAATTGGGGAACCTCTTTTATTGAATTTAACAAAAGAGTTGATACTAACCTTATTATATTGACCAACCAACAATGTCTACTGAACAGGACGTTGTAAAAGAGGAAGGTATTAGTTCTAGAGATGAAAATGAATTAATGTTAGCTGGAAATGATGATGACAGAGCACCAAGTGATGAAGAAGAAGGTGAGGATGTTTTTGACTCTTCTGAAGATGATGCTGATTTAGATGATGATGAAGATGAAGCTAGAAAAATTAAAGAAGGTTTCATTGTCGATGAAGACGAGGATGGTGATGAAGAAATAGATGGTAGTTCAAAAAGAAAGAGAAAACATAAAAGAAGACAAAGAGAAGAAGAAGAAGATGTTTTATCGGAAGATGATTTGGATTTATTAATGGAAAATGCAGGTGTTAAAAGAACTACTGAAACTGCTAGCTCTGGTAAACTTAAAAGATTAAAGAGAGCTGGTGGTCAAGAAAGCTCACCTGAAGGCGATGAATTGGATAATACTAAAGCTGAACAAGGTGATAAATTAGATGATTTCTTTTCTGAAGAAGAAGAAGAAGTTGAACATGAAGAAGAAGAAGAAGAACAAGAAGATAATGAATCATCAAAAGATAGAAAAGAGAGCTATAATGATCGTCAAAATGACAGAAAAGGTATGCTATTAGATGAATTAGATGATTTCATTGAAGAAGATGAATTTTCAGATGAAGATGAAGATACAAGAAGACAAAGAATAGAAGAAAGAAAGCTTCTAAGAGAACAGAGAATGAAACAACCTGTACAGATAACTGGTTTATCTTCTGATAAAATTGATGAAATGTTCGATATCTTTGGTGACGGTCATGATTATGATTGGGCTTTAGAAATTGAAAATGAAGAATTAGAAGGTAATGTTCATGAGCAGGATAACGAAGAAGGTGAAGAAAATGAATTTGGTAATGTTGATTCAAAGAAAAAGGTTACTTTACAAGATATTTACGATTTACAAGATTTGAAAAAGAATTTGATGACTGATGAGGATATGATAATAAGAAAAGCCGATATTCCAGAAAGATATCAAGAGTTAAGAGAAGGTTTAATGAATTACGGAGAATTAACTGATGAGGACAAGGAATTAGAGAAAAACTGGATTACAGATAAACTTTCTGTTGAAAAGAATTTCCCTGCTTCTTTTGATTTAACTGAGTTTAAAGAAGCTGTAGGAAATGCAATTAGATTTATTTCTGAAGATAATTTAGAAGTTCCTTTCATCTTTGCCTATCGTCGTAATTATATATCTTCAAGGGATAAAGATGGTTTCCTTTTAAGTGAAGATGATTTATGGGAAATTATTACTCTAAATATTGAATTTAATAGTATTATTCACAAAAGAGATTACGTTCGTAAATTTTATGAAGAATTAAACATCAATGATACCATTGTAGATGAATATTTCAGTAATCAACATACTGCCTCCACTGCCGAGTTAAATTCTTTGCAAGATATATACAACTATTTGGAATTTAAGTACGCCAAAGAGATTAATGGTTTAATATCTAAGAATACCGAAAACTCAGGTAAAAAACATCTTAAAAACTCAAGCTACGAAAAGTTCAAATCAAGTCCATTGTATCGAGCTGTTCAAGGTATGGGTATAACTGCTGAACAGATTGGTGATAATATTAGTTCTCAACATCAAATTAATGCGCCAAAAGACAATCAAACTCTGAAACCACTTGAAATGATTGAATCAATTCTTACTGAACATAGTTCTGATTTACAAATTTTTACTTCTAATAAGAAGTTGGCTGTTGACACTGTTCAAAAATACTTTTCCATGGAAATTTCAAAGAATACAAAGGCCAGAGAAAAGGTAAGATCAGATTTCTACAAGTACTACTTAGCCGATGTAGTGTTGACAACAAAGGGTAAGAAAGAAATTCAAAGAGGTTCTATTTATGAAGATATCAAATATGCTGTAAACAGAACTCCTGCTCATTTTAGAAAATCTCCTGACATGTTTTTACGTATGTTAGAAGCAGAATCCTTAAATTTATTAAGTATTAGACTACATATGTCTTCTCATGTTCAATATTCTGAGCATCTATTCCAAATTGCGTTAGACACTAATAGCACATCAGAATTAGGATCTGAATGGAACTCTTTCCGTAAGGTTGCTTTTACTCAAGCTTTGAATAAAATTTTTATGGATATTTCTCGTGAGATCAAAGATGATTTGGCAAATCAATGTCAAAAATTGGTGGCAAGATCTGTTCGTCATAAATTTATGACTAAATTAGATCAAGCTCCATTCATTCCAGATATGAAAGATGCTAAAACTCCAAGAATTTTAACTATGACATGTGGTGAAGGTCGATTTGGATCTGATGCAATCATTGCTGCATATATTAATAGGAAAGGTGATTTTGTCAGGGACTTTAAGATTGTTGATAATCCATTTGATAGGGCTAACCCTGGTAAGTTTGAACAAACATTTGAAGATATCATCCAAAATTGTCAAATCAATGCCATTGGTGTCAACGGTCCAAATCCAAAGTCTCAACGTTTCTTCAGAAGATTACAAGAAATTGTCCACCAAAAGCAACTAGTTGATAACAGAGGTCAAACTATCCCAATTATATATGTTGAAGATGAAGTAGCAATTCGTTACCAAAATTCTGAAAGAGCTGCTGAAGATTTTCCAAACAAACCGCCTTTGGTTAAATACTGTATTGCATTAGGTCGTTATATGCATTCTCCATTATTAGAATATACAAATTTATCAATGGAAGAATTAACTTCTTTATCGATTCATCAAAATCAATCATTATTACCAAGGGAAGTCTTCATAAAGTCTTTAGAAAGCGCATTTGTTGACATAATTAACTTAGTTGGTGTTGAAGTTAACAAAGCTACTGACAATCCATACTATGCCAATGCTCTAAAATATGTTTCTGGTTTTGGTAAGCGTAAGGCTATCGATTTCTTAGAATCATTACAAAGATTAAATGAGCCATTATTAGCTCGTCAACAATTGATTACTCATAATATTTTGCACAAAACTATTTTTATGAATGCCTCAGGTTTCTTGTATATATCCTGGAATGAAAAAAGACAAAAGTATGAAGACTTAGAACATGACCAACTGGATAGTACAAGAATTCATCCTGAAGACTACCACCTAGCAACTAAAGTTGCTGCCGATGCCTTAGAATATGATCCTGATGCAATTGCCGAAAAAGAAGACCAAGGTGCAATGAGTGAATTTATTGAAATTTTAAGAGATGATCCTGATAAGAAGAATAAATTAGAATCGTTAAATCTGGAATCTTATGCAGAAGAATTAGAAAAGAAGACAGGTTTGAGAAAATTGAATAATTTAAATACTATCATTTTAGAATTGTTAGATGGTTTTGAAGAATTAAGAAATGATTTCCACCCATTACAAGGTGACGAAATATTTCAAGCATTGACCGGTGAAACTGAAAAGTCATTCTTTAAGGGTTGTATTATTCCAGTAAGAGTTGAAAGATTCAGACACAATGATATTATGTGCATTACTAATTCCCAGGTTGAATGTGTTGTTAATGCTCAACGTCACGCTGGTGCCCAATTCAAAAGACCTGCTATCGACCTTTATGAAACTGGAAAAACTTACCCAGCTAAAGTTATTTTTATTGATTATGAAAATATTACTGCTGAAGTTTCACTACTAGAACATGATGTTAAACACCAATATGTTCCATTTAGTTATAGTAAAGATCCAAGTATCTGGGATTTACAACAAGAATTAGAGGATGCTGAACAAGAAAAGAATACTACAATGATCGAAGCTCGTGCCAAAAGAACACATCGTGTTATCAATCATCCATATTATTTCCCATTCAATGGTAAACAAGCTGAAGATTATTTGAGAAGTAAAGAACGTGGTGATTTTGTAATTAGACAATCAAGTCGTGGTGATGATCATCTTGCAATTACTTGGAAGTTGGATAAAGATTTGTTCCAACATGTAGACATTCAAGAATTAGAAAAAGAAAATCCATTAGCACTAGGTAGAGTATTGGTTGTAGAACATCAAAGATATCACGATTTAGATCAAATTATTGTTGAATATTTACAAAGTAAAATCAGACTGTTAAATGAAATTACTTCAAATGAAAAATTCAAGACTGGTAATAAGAGAGATGTTATTAAATTTGTTGAAGATTATTCAAAAGTTAATCCAAATAGATCCGTTTACTATTTTAGTTTTAATTACGAAAACCCTGGTTGGTTTTACTTAATGTTTAAAGTTAATTCACAAAGTAAGTTATACACATGGAATGTTAAATTAACTCACACAGGTTATTTCTTAGTTAATTACAATTATCCAAATGTTATTCAACTATGTAACGGTTTCAAGACGTTATTGAAGTCAAGTAATAACAGATCAAATAACCCTGCTTATTAAATAAATTCTAAACAATGAAAAAAAAACTGAAAAACACTAATCACTATATTTATCTAAATATATATTTTATATAGATAATTTGTAATATAATATAGATTCCATGCTTGTAACGTTGATGATAACCATGTACTGCATACATAACTGTAAAGACCCTGCAATGACATGTTAACTAAAAAATTGTATAAGATTATAATTAATGCCTACTGATAAATTTTTTATGTTTTCCCTTACAAATAACATTTACAAATAAAAATAAACTGAATACTGACTATTGAATATATTTATTCTTCAATAAATATGTGTAATTTATATATACATATGTATACCTTATAACTACAAAGGATAGAAACCGACATTGTCACCTCTCTTTCAACATTGCACTGTTTAAGCTTGGTGGTGGCCTCTGTCTAATAACCTCGGTTCCGAGCCTGTCACCAAATTGCCGATGTTTAAGATCTAAACCTGAACCGGGTTGACTAGTAACATCTGAAATAAAATTCGATGATTGATTATGGAAATTGCTGTTATAGAGAAGTAGATGTTTTGAGATATAAATGGCAAGTATATAGCCTATACTTTGCCAATGTGCTATATATTGGCTAGTAGATATAGTGAGTATAATTGAACTTTACTCTTGGTAGCAGTACATATGGGTAGAAAATGTCAAAATGTATTTTACTCATGAAAAATAGTGTTTTAAGAAATGAAGCATTGCCTTCAAGAAATTTTAACTCAGTTATCAAGAATACTATTATATTAAGAACTAATGGGGTTATAAGGTGTCGTTATAATTCTACTTTAGAGAACAAGCCAAAAAAAAAGCTTCCGATTGCCGTAGAAAAGGAACCCAAACCACCTGTATGGACAAGAATTAAACATGAAGCTAGTCATTACTGGAATGGGACAAAACTCTTAGGCTTAGAAATTAAAATTTCAGCTCGATTATTGACAAAAATGACTGCAGGTTACGATTTAACACGTAGAGAAAAACTACAGTTTAGAAGAACAACTCAAGATGTCGTCAGATTGGTACCATTTGCTGCATTTATCATTATTCCTTTTGCAGAATTATTGTTACCATTAGCCTTGAAACTTTTCCCAAATTTATTACCTTCTACTTATGAATCAAAAAAAGATAAGCAATCCAAAATCGAAGCTCTTCGAAACTCAAGAAACATCGTATCTCAAACTATAAAAGATGGCTTATCTCATTTTAAACCAATCGATATTAATGATGAGGAAAAAATTATCTTTAACAACTTTTTTGAACATGTACGTTTAACTGGTGAACCAGAATCTCGTGAGCAATTAATTAAAGTTGCTAGGATATTTACTGATGATACGGTATTAGATAACGTTACTAGACCATACCTTGTTGCCCTTGCAAAATATATCAATTTACAGCCATTTGGTACAGATGTTATGTTACGTTATCGTATTAGATATAAAATGTCAGAATTGAAAAAAGATGATATTTCAATTTACTATGAAGGTTTGAATCAATTATCTCCTGTAGAATTACGTAACGCATGTGCATCAAGAGGTATTAAAAATTCAAATGTCGATGACTCCATTTTGAAAGAAAATCTAAGAATCTGGTTAAAAATGAGAATTAAAGATAAAATTCCATCAAGTTTATTAATTATGGCATCTGCATTTAATTATGGTGATGTAGGTTCATCAAAATCTTTCTATGACACATTATGTGATGTTTTAAGTAGTATACCTGATGAATTATACCATGAAGTTAAAGTTAATGTAGTTAAAGAAGATAAAGTTTCAACCAAACAAAAATTAGTTCAATTGAAAGAGCAGGATGACAGAATGAAGGAGGAAGCAAAACAAGAAGAAAAGTCTGCCATCCCTATTAAAGATGATTTAAATTTGGATGAATTAGATCGTCTAAAGCAAACTGTTAGTAAAAAGAGTAAACAAGATCAAAAATTAAAATAGAAAGCTAATATTTTTTTGAGAGAAATAGAAGTTCAATCTTTCAATACTGATTTATATAGATAAATCAAATAAATAATTAAATAAATGTATATATATTCTCATCATTATCAAAATTAATACAGTTTTATTAATTAAAAAATGCCTTCGTATTTTATTTGCTTTACTTTATATGTCTCCTAGAGTAAACAAACATTACCCTTTTAACCAATTTTTTTATTTCACCTTGAAACATAAATAAAAGACCCTGAACGATGACACCTTTTGCCAATTGTGGACCCAAACCTTTCCATAATGATAGTAAACCTTCTTTTGTATATAAGTAATACAAAACTTGTTGAAAATTATTAAACTTAGAATTGGAACTTTGTAAGAATGCTTTAGATACAATCAATGGTTGGGTAATCAATGTTGAGATCATTTTAGACATAACACCCAAGAGAAAATTTTGTGTTGCATTTAATGTAACATTTTCATCATTTATTAAGAGATATTTTAATTTCTGATATGATGTATAGGTTATTGATGGATTAATTGATAACACCATGGAAACTTTCAAACCTCTCCAAAAACTTCTAAAGTCACCATCGTTTTCTTTTAGTATTTGCTTTATAACGTTAGTAAGTTTTGAATCTTTTGAATCTTTTGTCGTTTGTTGTCTGACCGAGATAACAGATATAGGATTTGTAAATAATTGAGATAAACATGCAGCAACAATCCCTAATAACAATTCTTCAGCTGTACTTAATTTTAATTTTTGTTTGGAAGATACTAATTTTGAAGATTTAATAAAATAATATTTATTTCTCACAAAAGTATACCAAAAGAAATAGAAAAATGTCTGAACAAAATTACTTGAAATAGATGTTGAAAGACCTTGATATAATCCCAATATGCCTTTTTCTTTATAAATCTTAATAAAACAATCGATTATATTATTATATCTTTGTTTATCATTACCATCATTTGAAAGATCATTATTTGAATTATTCTTCAATTGTGTTTGTAACAATGTTTTTGATAAATCTAATGGATATATTGTTACATTTGCAATCGAAGAAGCAACTGCACCTATAATTGCATTTTCTAGAGTTGCCATATCCGTTATTCAGCTTGTTCTAATTGATTATTTTCTTAATTTAATAAGCTCATAAATTTTAATAACGTTTTTCTTTTTAATTTTTTTTTTTCAAATACTCAAGTTTTTAATGTTTTTCTAAAATTATTCAAAACACACAAGTGATATTTAAAAGATTATTTAATATGATTAATTAAAGAAACAAGATGTACATGTAAGTCAAGTCAACACTCCTTGTCTCTGGTGACTTAGAAACCAATAAGCTATACTTGAAGTCAAAAGATACATCAAGAATGAAAACGAATAAACACAAAACACAAAGGAATGATTATTGAACACAGAAAATGCACAACAGATCGATTGATCACCATCGGCCTTAGTCTCTTGTTCCTTCAAGAAACAGGGAATTAACCTTCAAAGTTCCTATATTTCTAAACGGTTTTAAAGGATTTCCCAAAATATTCGAAATGCCGTCGAATCTAAAATTTCTTAGTTGTTCAAATCGGGAAATTAGGGATTGTTGGATATTAGTGACTGTTTTATATTGGAATCTGGGAATATGTAAACCCACACATTCTGCATACAAACCAAACTTATTTTTTTTAAAGAAATTCTTTTTAGATTTCTCGGTGCCAATTTGACCTAAACAATGGAACAAATTAGCAATGTAGAGCGAAGCGAAATATGGCAACTAGACGAACGCTTCTCTCGGCTAGGGGGGGACAGACACAGAGCGTGTTGTGTTGGTGCCACTGGCCTTCTCCTACTAAAATGACAAGCCCACACCCCGTTGAGCTTCTTGAATTAGAAGAAGCTAGTAGGAACCTTCACCGGGAGGGGAGGCATTAGGCAGACTCTCGCACAAAAATTTTTCAAATGCTCATCGTTACTTTAGTTGGTTTACAGTGTGAATAACTGGTCATTTGATATGGTTAACTACTGAGGTTGTGCTATGATAATACTGATCAATGAATAGAGGCGCCAAATGAATTAGTAAAATATTGAAATTGTCATTGCAGCTATTATGTTTTACATATCATAATAGCTTACAATCTGTTATCACTTTGCATACCTTATTCGTAATCTCATCAGATTGTTGTTAATAGTGGAATATGCAATTTTCATGTTTGAAGCACACTGTTGCACTGAGAAAAATCAATTTGAATATTCTCTACATAGTAATATTAAAATTCTATAAACATATATATGTATTTGTTACATAAAAGAAAAATTTACTTAAATTACTTGAAACTTTTCTATTCTTTTAAAAACTCCAAATAAACTATAAGCAAAAATGGGTAGTGGTAAGCCAAGAGGTTTGAACTCCGCAAGAAAGTTGCGTATTCACAGAAGAAACAAGTATGTTAATCACCAATATGATGAATTATATTAGCTTAGAATACGAAAATGTAATATGGATATCAGTATCTATTAATGAATTTGGAAGAAAATGTGTATTTGAGATTTTTAGAAACTTGAAAGCAACTGGATAATTGGGAAAGTAATAAAATTAAATTAACTTTATTTGAACATATATCTTCATTAAAAACTGTGATTGAATCTCAGGTTAACTCAAATTGATATTAAGCGTGATCAAAAAATGAATGAATTATTTATTAAAAGACTACTTTTGGACAAAGATAAACCTTCAAGGACAGCAATTATAAAATAAACTCACGTTGACAATAGGAATATTCTTCTTTTTAGTTCTCATTATCTCAATACACATTAAGATAAGTTCTTTTACATTTAATATGTATTTTGTAGTTTCTTTAAGGTTCTCAATTTACTAACAATCTATTAAATTAATATTAATTTAATTAATATTATTAATACTATTATTTTTACAGTCGTTGGGCCGAAAACAACTATAAGAAGAGATTATT
>JAJMAX010000184.1:0-11939 GCA_030565105.1 Vanderwaltozyma verrucispora | reverse complement strand
TAATTAGTATCTACTCATCTTACTCTACTTGCTACCTAAATATAAACACTACACACGGATTACTTCAACTCTTGCAATTTCCATACCTACTCTCATATCTCACTTATTTAACATTTTCCTCTTCTCTATCTTCCATTCACCAACTATTTTTCAAATTTCACTACTAATCCTAAATTGCATACCCTACTGTATTAGAAATGCCCTATATGCCAGACCCATCCACCCTCTCACCAGAACACTACGGCTATGTTTATTATTTTGTTTTTTTAGGGTGCGGTGGAGTTGGAGTTGAAGTTATTTTCTAAATTCAAAACCTAGGTGAGCTTGGACTTGGAGTGCACTTCAGATTTTTCATTTTCAAGCCCCCCTCATGCCCTTTTTTCATTTCAAAGTCCAACCAAGCCTATACTATAAACAAGAAGCTATTTTCATTTATAACAACGATATATTTTATATTATTACATAATCAATTGATTATTTTCTCAATATTCTGTACATATCTTGCAAAAACATAGTGAACATTTGAATAGAGTTCTTCCAAATATTTTTTTATAGACATTCAAGTCTAATAATTTTTGAGTAAATTTTGAAAGACCAATTCTTATTTTCTCTATTTATTATATAAAATAATGGCGCTAATTTATGTACCTTTAAAATCATATTGATTATTTAGATAATTAGTAAGTCATTTATTTTTTAAATTTAAAAAAATTTGATATATTATTTGTATTTGAATAAGAGATGATTCGAATTATAAGAAATAAAATGTTGTTTAATTTTTATTTTATTATTTTGAAAAAAAAACACATAATTTCTTATTAAAACTAATAACGAGAACCACCACCACTGACAACTCTGTCTAAAATGGTTTCATAAGCAACTTCAGAGAAATCAGTACCTTGAATATCAACAGAAACACCGTTCAAAGCTCTTCTTAAAGCTTCTTTAGAAGAAGCATAAACCATTTTGGACCTAACTGGAGCATTATCTGGAGACCAAGTGAAGAAAATAATCTTTGATCTTTTACCTTCAGTTTCACTGATTTCATATTCAAAATCGTAAACGGCATATAAACAATCACTTTCTGGTAATTTTTCTAGGAAAGTATCATAAGAATCTTCAGAAGAGGTTTCCTTGACAACAATTGCAGTTTTATCGTCATTTAAACCATATAAGATAAACTTGTATTTTTTACCTAATTTCAAATCGTTGAATGCTGTTAAAGATTCGTCAGCAACGGCAACACTATTTTATTAATTAAATTTTTTCATTAATTATATTTGTTAGTACGTTTGATTAATATTTTGACTGTTTAAATTCATTTTTCAAAAACAAGGAGAGAAACAATTCATGTTTATTGATAAATTTCGACAATAATGAATAATTGAAAAAAAAAAATCTAAACTCAGCTTAATTGGCAGCAAAACTCATCTTGAAATTTTGAATTTAATATAACATACCCAGATCTAGACATTTTTAATATATATTTAGTTATTTCTTTATTCCGTTAGAATAATACAATAATTAAAACAAATATTTATTCAAATATGTAATATTAAGGAATTTATCTGTGCAATTTCAAATATTTCATTGAACAACTTTTTTTTTCTCATTTAGCAAACATTAAAAGGGGGCCGCGGTTTTGAATGTTCGTGTTAAGCTACAAAGATAGGGTTACCCGAAGAAAGAAGACGTCTGTATGAATAAATGGTTAAAGTAGTACTTTCTATCCATATCTCAATGTAAACTTTACAAAGATCAGTGCAATTCCAATTAGTTTAATACTTAGAATTGAGAAAATATTTATGGACCTTTTAATTCTAAAGAATATTGAAAAAGGGATCTTTTATTAGGTGATATGATTAATTCAAGAATAGGGAAAGGGAATATAAAAAAAATGTCAGTTTATTTTATTTTATTTACATTATATCTACAAGAGTATGAATTATATCATTGGTATTAACTGAAACTGATGGTTTTCTTTTATATAAATATATAAACACATTATCATCAACCATTGTTTTGTGAAAACAGACAAAGTTACTAGATTTTGGAATATCATCAAAATTATCAACAATAATTGTGCCGATTTTAGTAGAATATAATAAAATCAATTCAGAGTATCGGTCCATCTTGTTCTTCATTACAATAGTTATCTTCCAATCATCCGAATTACGATTTTTCACCATTTCGTTAAGGTTTGTAACTTCCTCAATTTGAGGGTATGTTAATTCTTCAATTTTATTAAGTTCTTCAATTAATGTATTAAGGTAAGAACCTTTTTCAATTGATTTTATAATATCTGGATTGTGTAATTCAGATTCAGTTATTAATTTATTTGAAGTTATTCTTTTTGATAGATAGGCATTGTTTTTAAGATAATGTTGCAGATTAGGTTGAAATAAACCAATATATTTAGATTTTTTAAGAATTGTTTCAAAAATAGATAAAACTGGTAAGGCTCTTGGTATTAGTTCACCTTCACCTTCAAAAAATAAATCTTGTTTTATCTTCTGTTCAGAAGATATAATCAAAGAATAGTTTTGTAAACTATTCAGAAACATATCATATTTTACCTTTGCTGAAATAAGCTCATCAACTGTTTTTGGTTTGGGATATATTTCCAGCTTATAAAATTCATTTAAGATATGTAAATCCCAGGGTTGCCAACTGTGGGAGTTCTCTTTTTCTAGCTTTAAAATATTATAATTAATGGCTCTCTTTTTAATCTTAAAAGTGGAAGTGAAAATATTATATAGAATATAATTTTTGAACACCTCCTCTTTAAGAGATAATGGTGTAATATTGTTTGACAAGATCGCTGATCGTAATGCGTCGCAAGGATATCTTGTCTCACTCAAATTTAGTGAATTAAAAAGAGTGTTTGAATTTCTCAAACTTACCAGTAAATCATTCAATGATTTTAAGTTTGATTTGTTGGCTTCTTTTAATCCTTTTTTTTCATCTAAAATTTTGCCTGCATAAAATTTACCATCAATTTGTTCATTCAGAGCGTCTTTTTTACCTGGATCGCAATAGTTAGATTTTACAAATGCACTGAATCGATCAAACCCTTTAAAAACGGTTTTATGATTGGAAACATACGAAGGAAACAAACCCATTGCTTCATAACCATTTGGAATAAAAGAAACCTTGATAATTGGAAGAAGTGCATCATTTACAGGATTGACCAAATATAATTTTCCAGTAGACTCATTAAAGTTCGAAGCAGCTTTATCTTTTTCCAGCAATTTACTATATAACTCTTTAGTTACGCCAATACCACGACAATTAGTAGAAAATACTGTATCGGGCCATATGATATGGTCAACCACTAATGTATCATCATTTGAATGTAATTTTACAGTTTGTTTAAAGGAAAATTTAATTTTATCCTTATTATTCAAAGAAAAATATTTTGAGTTTAACGGATGAAGAAAAAGAGGAGATAGATATTTCCAATGACTTATAGGTTTAGGAGAGGATGCTGTATCTTGTCTTACAAATTTGATCCTGTCATTACGTTTCAACAGAGTATCCTCTAGTAAAATTTCGGTAATACGAGAAATATCAGTATCGTATAATGATTCCTTCAACAATATTGGAAGTTCCTTGGTATCTTCATTTACTGAAAGCTGTTTGAATCTATTTTTAGTTGTATTATTAATTAAAGGCCAAACATGATTAAATTTCAAAAATTCATTCCGCCCTTCTCTTGTATAGGAAGAGACAAACAGAGTAAGCCATTTTTTGTAGGTGCTAGAACTCATATAGTATTCATAGAGTATTCTTAGTCTCGGGATTAAGGAACCAATAACACAAGAGCAAAATACTTAAAGTTTTTATAATTATATCTGTTAAATTTGAAAAATTTAGATTTTACTTGTAGCGAGATGTAAATTTTTTTAAATGCGTCAGATAAAAAAAGTTCGAAAATATTCTTACAGAATTAGTTAAGATGTAAAATAAAATGCAGTATATATATATATATATATTTTATAAATAGAAATTTTACAAATGGACTTATAGAGATAGAATATAAAAATGTTTGAATCTATAATTAAACAATGCAGATTTGAATAGTGTCAAAAATAATCTTTTTTATGTATTTGTAGATTAAAGAACGACGATATTGAGAAAAGATTAAATGTTTAACGTTCAGAATAGTTTTCTCTTGATAAATTAATTAATGTCTCTAATTCACCACTAGTTTGGCACATACTGTAAAAAGACCCGTTTCTGTTTTGTAATAAAACAAATGGATGATCATATTCTACAACTTCTCCCTTATCAAGGACCAATATTTTGTCATAATCTATGACCGATCTTAACCTGTGAGCAATTGTAATAATAGTATAATCGGAGAACTCACTCCTAATTGTTTCTTGAATTTTAGCGTCAGAAGCATAATCAATGGAGGCAGTAGCTTCATCAATTAAAATAATTCTAGCACAGCGTAATAATGATCTTGCAAGACACATTAATTGACGTTGCCCTTGAGATAAATTTAAACCTCCTTCTGAAATTCTATTATTTAAATTTAAAAATGTATTTTTACAGTTGTAATTAGATCCAGAATTTGGATTTAAATGAGCGATAACTTCCTCTTGGGTGACCAAATTCACTCTGATTAATGCTTCATAGATCATTGCATCTGGATATTCATCATACGGATCAACATTGGATTTGATTGAGCCCGAAAACAACGTAGGATCTTGTGGAATTAAAGTTAATGATTTACGAAGCTTCTGCAAATCAACAGTTGAAATATCAACATTATCAATGGTAATACGACCTGAATCTGCTTCTAGAAATCTAAAAAGTGCAGTCACTATTGTGGATTTACCTGCACCTGTTCTACCTACAATACCAATTTTATTTCTTCCTTTAATTGAAAAAGAAACATTTTTAATTACACGAGGGAGTTCAGGAGCATATCTCAAGGAAAAATTGTTAAATTCTATATCACCTTCGGTTGGCCAGACATCTGGTATATCTGCTTTACTTCCTGAATATGGTTCCTGATCAACTTCGATGAATTCCTTTAATCTTTCAACTGAATTCATATTCATCTCAACCGTAGAATAAAACTTTACCATCCATAAACAGAATTCCGTAAACGTAATTGCATATGACAAAGATATACCAGCCATACCAGTGTCAATATTATCTGAATTTAATAAAATGAAAGAACCAGCCCCGAATACAGTCAAAGCACCCATGATATCGATCCTAAAGGACAGCCAACGATTAACAGCCCACATATAAAAAAATGGTTTATTGTTTTCATCTATTCTTTTAATATTTTCTTGCAAAAACCTTTTCTCGTCTCCAAAGGCACGAATAGTAGTTACACCAGCTAGTGATTCAGAAAAATATTGATAAATCGGCGATTTGGTAGTGGATTCGAATCTTTTCAATTCCCTGGAACAGGATAGATAGAAGTATCCAATGACGACGGAAAATATTGAAACTAATATGGCCACGAAAATAAATTTTGGAGTCACGCAAACAATTAAACCTAAAGCAGTTAATGCTTGTATAGCACATGAAAAGGTACCATCAATAAATGGAGTTAGTTCAAGATCCAAAGATTGAACATCCTTCGAAAATCTGTTAATTATCCTTCCAAAAGGAGTTGTGTCAAAGAAACGAAGATTTGCATGGATTACATTGTTTAGAGATCTCTCAAAAATTCTCTTGGATGCCATTACTCCTGCATAAAAACTAAAAACAGATTTAATTCCTGATAAAATTGAGTGAGTTAATCCGATCAATATATACATTGATAAGTAATACTTGCTGCTATCAGATCTAATGGATTGTTTTGCACCCATTAACCAATATCTCACCCACCAGGATTGACCAACAAATATTGTTTGTGCAAACAAAAACAGACCAATTATTGTTAAGATTGCCTTCCAGCCACCAAAAACATCAAAATACCATTTATAAACATCTAAGCTTACGGAACCGTTTGCTTTGAACTCTTCATAATTATCCTCTTCCTCTTCCTGGGTATTTTCTTCACAGAATGAATTTATTTTTATTGTTTTTTCATTCTCAGAAATATCTGTCAAAGTGGTACTTTCATCCTCAATATTTTTATTATCCCTCAGAGTTAAAAGATCGTCGACATGTAATCCGTCGCCATTAATGGAACCTCTCTTCAGTAGATCTGTTGAATTTCCTATATCTTTAATCTTTCCGTTTTCTAAAACAACAACGAGGGAAGCCTTCTTCAAAGCTAAAGAAATATTATGTGACACTAGAATACAAGTTCTACCTTTCATAAGTGGGCCTGTAATGCAAGCATCATATATCCATGATGCGCTATGTGAATCAACTGCACTTAAACAATCATCTAGAAGAATATGTCTTGAGTTAGAATACAAAGCTCTAGCTAAGGAGACTCTCTGTCTTTGTCCACCAGATAAGTTTAATCCCTTATCACCAGTGATAGACATGTCTCCCTTTGGTAAAGATTCAAAATCTGTTTTCAGGCAACAGGCTTCGATAACTGAATCATATCTTTCCTGGTTAAACGTCCTATCAAAAATAATGTTATTTCTAATAGTATCGTTTAATATCCACGCAGTCTGAGAACAAAAGGCGATAGAATTTGTCATGTTATCAATTTCAGTAACGAGTTCATGCCTTGGCACTAAAGAAGGTACAATAACTTTTCCTTCCAAAAGTGGTATTTCACCAAGTAAACCCATTAGTAAAGAAGTTTTACCTGCTCCTGTAGGCCCAACGATGACATTTAGCTCACCTATTTTAAAATCAATATTAATTTTTTCTAATTTAAGCGAACCTGGGATATGGTTCCATCTCATTGTAGCATCTACGAAAGCTAATTTATTTCCATTCTTATCAACTGTAAGCTGGTTGTATTTGTCAGTTTCCTCATTTTCTAAGAATAATTGAATTCTATCTAATGAGACCTTGGATTGAGCAACAAAATTAATTGTATACGACAATTGATCCAATGGTGTTTTCAAGAGAGCAAATAACGCCAAAGCAGTGAATGCAATAGGAATTGTCAATTCTTTTTTTTCAATAAAAATGAAATAACTAAAAGATACACTGGTGATTAAGGTTGGACTTAAGAACCAAATGAAAGCATTCAAACACCATGCTAATGAATTGTTTTTTAGACATCTAAGTTCATTATTTCTTGTATTAGTTACATCATTAATGAAATTATTTTCCCAAGAAAATGTTTTTATTATTCTTATTGCTTGAAATAGCTCATTTAGCTTTTGAATACGTTCATCCGTAAATAGCAATGTATCGGCTTGTAACTTTGCCATAAATTTAGTAAGTAAAAAGTTTATAGGTAAAAGGAGGAGTATAAAAGCAGTTCCAACAAATGCAGCAGTCCCCAATAGTCTATATAATAAAAATAAGGCAATCAAAGACATCACAACTGCTTCGATAAATGAATGAACATACGCACATAATTCTGCTACTTTGGATGCATCAGCAGCCATTAAGTTAATGATTGTACCATTATCATAAAATGTTTTGTCTTCATTCATTATTTCAGATTCCATATCGTCAGAATCTGAAATAAACTGTTTCTTTTTAAGGGCTTTTGCATATAGTTCGGATATTATAATACTTTTCATTCTTATTGAGACTCTTCTTCCAAAGAATAAAATCTGTCCTTGGCAAATAGAAACAAAAACTTTTGCAAAAAACATGCAAAAAACATAAAACCACGCTAAAGTTCTTGGAGTTGATTGTGGATTTTCGATGTATTCCAATATTCTTTGCAATAAAATGGTTGGTATAAAGCTGCATAGTGCAGAAATGACGGCCCAACTCCACTGTAAAGTAAAATAATTAGAAAAGTACATTAAAAAAATAAAGGAAAAACTTTTAGTAGAGGTTTTCATTTTCTCAAAATATGATTTAAAATTTTTAATAACAAAAATAGAATAATCTTCCATTATTAGCCCCCAAATGTCACTTGCTGTAAATTCTTTCCTGTGAGCAGTCCAAATCATTTTATTTAACCATGAAAATGAAATGAAGCTGGCTATTGAAGAAATTGGCTCTGGTGATGGTGTAATATCTCTTTGGTTTTTATATAAAACAGGATATGAGTTTTTAATTGGAGAAAAGAACAATAGTAAGAATAATGACAGTAGAATAAAAACTTGTTGAAAATAATAAGATCTATCAATGGTATTTTGTATATGATCGATATAGATGGAACGGAATGGGAACAATTGAAAAATGAAAAGAACAAAGTATGCAAAAAAAGATAATCCCCATAAGTCACCGGTATATTCATTAATCCAATTTACTGATTGGTTCACATTAAGCAAACGCATTGAAACAAATGACAGTAAACTACACCATAAAATCAATTTTAATTCAGCACTTTCTAACGTTTGTTCAGTATTTGAAGAATTTTTAATCGTATTTATTAAACAAAAATGTGAAACAACTTGAAATATTACCAAAAACAATTCAATAATAATTCTTGATTTGTCACGAAATCTACGATGAATAATCTTTATTGATTCATTTTGTTCTCTATAAGATGAATCTAATATTCGTTGAGTTATATCAAAATGTCTTTCCATTAAATCTGAAGACAAGGGTTGATCAGTTCTGAAATGAGAAGTTCCTATATTTTCTTCCATATGATTAAAAAAAGAGTCATCATCAATATCTTCTTCTTCTTCTTCTTCAACAATCAAAGATAGAGGGTCAGAGGAGAATACTCTATCGTCACTAATGTCGTTATAGTTTCCCGGTAATTCATCTAAACCTTCTAAATTTATATTAGTAGAGGCCCAGTAATTTGATAATAGATTAAGTATAAATATTGTATTTATTATAAGGAAAACGGCTAGCTGAATATAGAAATTAAGGTATTTGTTTCTGCTACAAACGGAAAAATCATCAAGGCTCCAAATTGGACAGTTATCATCCATAATTGAAAATTTCCAGTTGTGACCTCAGATTTCTTTTGGCTTTTTTTTTATAGTTGGAACAAATATTTTCTTATAAAGATTTTGAGAAGAAAAATTTTTACAAAATTTCTTAAAAAGTTCAATTCAAATATAACAACTAGAATTTTTATTCCAACTTATTTGTATATATAATTCCTCAAATTTTTCTAGGATCCAAAAATTCAAAATGAAACCAAAGTAATAAACTGAATCTGATACGCTAAACCGATGATCTTTTTCACTAAATCACCTATTAAACCACAAACGATGTATTAACATATATATGCATACAAGTATGCAAAGAACTTTGAATGCCGACTCTTCGAATAGTAACTATCAATCTCTTCAGCTACTTAGATGCAAAAAAAATACCTACTATTTATTTCGAAAGATGGCTTATTTCGTTAATTTGTTCGATGAGATTACGATCCGAACTCTTCTCGCACCCATAAAAAGAAAGTTAAAGACGTATTACAACATCTCAGAGGTTATCTGTGTATCTCATAATAAAGAATATTTCAATAATGTATGGTTGAACACTGAGCAGCTTACAGAAGACACCCCTTCATAGCAGTGTTGTGGTCGCATTGGGAACATCACATCTTGATACTCTGGCCAAGTTGTATAGAGAGGGCTTTCTTTCTAAAAGTCTGCCTAAGTGCTTATATGATGACAGAACCGAGGTTAGATCTATCAGAAGTTCTCTGTTGTAGAACATTCTGAATGCTGGGCGATCTAATTGTTCACTTGGTATTATTGCAGTCCTCAGGATTCCTGAGAATGAACATGACAAAGCATATGTTAATACATTTGGACTATGTTTGTATATAAGAGTACGCCTATTGAGTGAGAGTAGTAAAAAAATTCTTAAAAGAAGGTACTTTTTAAAAAAAAC
Organism: Vanderwaltozyma verrucispora; assembly: GCA_030565105.1. Classification (NCBI taxonomy): domain Eukaryota; kingdom Fungi; phylum Ascomycota; class Saccharomycetes; order Saccharomycetales; family Saccharomycetaceae; genus Vanderwaltozyma; species Vanderwaltozyma verrucispora. Next base: position 2,072 of record JAJMAX010000184.1, on the reverse strand, counting down.
ATAAAGCAAATAAATGTGTACTGACAGTTGTATACACACTTAAATATATTCATAATAGTCATTATTTATATAATAAATATATGAGTATATATGTGTTTCATGAAAAAGATCATTCATGGTTGAAAGTTAATATATAGAGTGAAAAATAGTATCATTATTATCATTATCATTATAATAAATTCCAGTTTTAAGCAGTTGGAGTTGTGGTTTCTTGTTGTCCTTCAGGTAATTCTTCTGCAATTTCATTGTCATCATCTAATGGTGGTCTTACAGCAGCAATATCAACAGTAATTTCTCTTTCTTGTAGTAGTTTACCATTAAATTCTTGCACTTTTTGTGAAATGTCAACAGTTAAGTTTGGATAAGTTACGAAAGCAATACCTCTATTCATGCTTTTGGAAAAAAATACTCTTTTAGTTCTTAAATCTCTCATCCTCTTCATTGGTAAAACAATACTTTCAACATCAGTACCAAAATATTTCGCCAATTCATCTTTGGTTGCATAATATGGAACATTGTTCACATATAAAGTGTCAGTTGATCTTTCCATATCAGTTAATGGAGTTCTATCCTTTCTTGGAGGAGCGGAGATAGCTGGTCCATGGTTTGAAAAACCACCTCTAAATCCTCCACGACCACCTCTGGAGCTGCCTCTGAATGTACCACGGCCACCTCTAAAGTCACCACGATTGTTACCTCTAAAGCTACCGCGACCACCCCTGAAACCACCACGACCACCTCTTCTACTTTCGAATCTGGCCTGTCTCTCAGCTGCTATTTCTTCAGCGGTTAAAGCCTTTTTAATAAATATATTCTTATCATGGATAGCAGTGTTATCATATTTTTCTTTAATAGTATCAACATCAATGGTTTGTGGAAATTTTACAAAAGCATATTTATTGTAATATGGACGACCTTCCTTAACTTTTATAGGAATTTCAACTTCAGCAGAACCAAATTCACCCTTAAAAACATTGGCTAAATCATCTTCGGTACAGCCAGCTGTTAAATTTCCAACAAAGATGGTAGTTTCTGGATTTATTTCCATTTTAATTGTGTCATTTACAACAGTTTCAATTTCTTCAGTTGACATCTCTAATTTTGTAATTTTCTTGGTTTTCGTATATTTAACCTTTTCTTTTCAGCACTAATCTTAAATATTGAAACTCTTAAAATATAATTGACTTTTAAAACTGCAAATGTAAATTTATTAATAATATTAGAAAATGTATGATTAAATTTAGAAAATATTCAGGGTTCCTTACCGATCAATCCATTGTTTAGGTTGCAGCTCAACAAATCTCTTCAATGTCAAGAATTCTCTAAATTCTAATTTCACCCTTCAAAGAAATTGCCACCTGATAACGTGACCGTGTACCATGATATATATGTATTTTAGGATATATTATTAGTGGGAAAGCCAAAGTTGACAGAAATACAGCCAAATGGTTTACAGAATTGTTTAATCATTCAGATGCTCACAAAAGTCATCATTCAATCCCCAAGGTTCCAAGCCAATATATTCTCGATCACTATAGAACTAAAGAATATATTGAAAAACATAAACCAGATCAATCCTTGTTCCATCCCATATTTAGGATGTTAATATTTATTGAATACTATACACATTCACTATAAATTCATGATATTCATGAGTACATAGTAACAAGATTGAGATTATATACTTTTCCATTTAAAAGTATATTATTAAGAAAAACGATTAACTTCTGTAACTAAATATTAGCAAAACAATTGAAAATACGTCAATAGAGGTAATAACACATGTATATTTTACTTGAGCAAGACATTTCCAAAATACCTTCAACATCATTAGTAGCAGATATTACTAATAACTAAAAGAATAATAGAAAGTACCTCCTATAATATATTCAATTTTCTGATTAATTTTTAACTTCAACAAAGTAATCATTTCATTTAAAAAAAGCCCACATTAAAATTATATAAAAACTACTTTTGAAAGAGAATATTTTACTAATCAGTAAAAAATCTCTAAGCAGAAGTTTCTCTAGCTTTCTTGTCTAATTTAGCTTGAGCCTTAGCACCAACTAAAC
>JAJMAX010000183.1:0-12018 GCA_030565105.1 Vanderwaltozyma verrucispora | reverse complement strand
CTAAGTTAATAACACCTGAACTGATGTAGGATTTTAAATCTCTTTTCAATGGAGAACTACCACTTGGAATTGGAGTGTAATGACCACTTCTGACTAATAATTTATCGAAATTCTTTAATAACAATGGCCATTCACTTGTATCAGAAGATGGAGCGACAGTCTCCGGTTTAATAACGAAATCCTTAGACATGGGCAAAGGCTTATCTCGTTATTTCTCTACTTTCTTGTATAATTTAGCAACAGAAGTACTCAATAGCCAATAAAGTAAGTAAATATACTAAAAATTACTACAAACATTCAATTTAACCACACAAAGTCTTCACCATTCATTGAAATTTCACTGGATCTCATCGCATAAATTTTGATTCTGAAAATTTTTTATGCAGAGACATATCATTTACTACGTACGTGAGTGAGTGAGTATATATATATATATATATACTAGTTGTATGAAGAGAGATGATGCTGCTGTCAAGGGAATTACTTGCAGTATACACACACTTTAAGTCTGCTTGCTATTGACCAGAAAGAAGCTCTTTTAAACCTAAGAAAAAGTCTATAATTTCATAATCTTACAAATACGAACAGAACAAATATATATATAAAGAAATAATTTTCTATGTTAGATTATTAGTATATAACATTAATCATGAGAATCTATCAGTAAATAAATTTGAAATTTAATCTATCAATTTGAAGTTAACAGTTTTTTTTTTCTTTCAATTTTATGTTATTCTTATAAAAGAAAAGTGGAAGAAGGGAATAAAAAGAAGACATACAAATATAATTGCCAATTAGTTTTCCATTAATTCAGCAACAGTCTTTTCTCCATTTAAGACTTGTTTCATACCAGTCAAGATATCAGCATAAGTATCGAATTCATGGAATGGGACATTTTGTTTCTTACAGTATGTAACTAAATCTTTACCTCTTTTAGCAAATAATAAATCACATTCTTTTGCAGCACTTAAATCAGAAACACCATCACCACAATAGAAATAGGTAGATCTTTCTTCACCAGGTTTTAAATTAGCTTCAAATTTCTTCTTATACATATCAATAGTTCTTGATTTATCATGACCGAAACCAGTTTCATCTCTGTAAACGACATGCCATTCACCATCATCATCCACTTTGACATCATTAGCAACAATATCAATTTTGTTGATGTGTTCTTCACCCAATAGCTTAGTCAATAATCTTTTAATAATTGGAGTCATACCACTTGAAACAACAATGATTGGAACATTGTTCTCTTGGGCCCAGAAAAATGTATCTTTGAAACCAGGATCCAATTGAATGGTGTCTTCTAAAATTTGAATACATTCAGGTAATGGTGTCTTAACAGAATCAATCATTTCAGTGAAAGCTTCTCTGAAAGTTTTAGTCCCGTCAATAATACCTTCAAAAATCTTTGCTCTTCGTTCTTTACCCAAGCCCAATGTATCAGCTAGGTGGTCATTGGAATCTTGCCATGTAACAGTACCATCGAAATCAGTGAAAATAACAGCCTTTGACATCGCTCTTTTTAAATAAACAAATATTGACTACTAGGTTTAAGTCCCAAATACAAGTGCTATGTATACCAATTGATCTTAATCTTAAACTATTGGACTATTAACTAACTTTGGCTTGTATTCTTCTATATATCAAAGTTGGAAAGAAATTGTTCATTACGTTCATTGCAGTTTCTATGACGAATTTTCTACGCGAAATAGTGTAATAGGCATTAGGAGATAGCAGGATATTAAATAGCATAGTACAATCAGGAACATATATACATACATATATAACTAATGATATGGATGAGTTTAGTTAATGGGAGGATATTTTATATTACTTAGTTACTTAAGATTTATTTAGTTGCTGCTTATGTTTTCCACTTACACTTTTAAAAGAAACCGTTTTTGAATTTCTTTGGAATATTTTTGATTTCAATTCTAGATTCCAATTCATCATCTGTGATAACAGTACCTCTAGAAGAACCTCTCTGTACTTGTTCTTCATGTTCGATTTCATGAAAATGGTGTAATAATTCATGTTCAATATCTTCTCTATGAACATTTTTAACATCTGGATCAGTATCTTTATGAAATTTATTCCAATGATGTAATTCATATTCTAATTCAAAATCAGCATGATGACCGACACCAACACCTAAGTCAGGAAACTTGTTACCTCTTTTAGCAAAAGCAATATATTCTTCTTTAGTTATCTTAGAATCATCATCAACATCTAATAATTTTTTAACAAATGAAACAACTCTTTTTGCTGTTTCTTGATCTATCACTTCTGAATTATCATGTTCACCCATACCATCTCCACTACCAATGACTTCACCACGGTTTAAACCATATAATGCTAAAATATCAGAATCATCAAAGTAACCTTTTTTTTTAGTATCATGTAATGCAAAAAATGTTTCAGGATCGTATTCTTTCATTTGATGTTCATGTTGCATATGCCACTCTTCCCAAGTTAAACCTTTTGGTGGTTTTTCAACTTCTACATTAACTTTTGGATCACTATTGATGTTAGCTTGGTTTTCAACATGACCAGAAACGGTAAGTGCACTAGCAGCTAAAAATAGCACTCTAGATAATAGCATAATAATAATGATAATATATACGTGTGTATATTTGGATATATTATATAAGTATATACTATATACGTATATATTTCATATAAGTAGGTGTATTATTGTACAAATAATTCCTTTAAAAGTATCGTTAACTATTAATTTTTGTTGTTATTTTTGAACAATAATTATTTTTTGTGAAAATTAATAGTGCGTTAAAATTTAAATCGACGATTTTAAAGCATTTCAATGATAAAATATTGAAAGATGAGATGAGATGAGCTGAGATGAGATGACTCTCTTAATACATCTGTATATGTATATGTATATGTATATGCATGCACAGATGTCTAGATTTTCAGTGATTTAATGTGGATAATAGATTGTTTTTATGTAGTTTTTGTTTGTTAAGAATAGCAATATTCTTTGAAACAATCTTGACAGAATTGTGGAATTGGGATACTTTCACTTCTATCTAATGATCTCTTAATCATTAGGCATCCAAGACACTTTTTATAATTATCATTGTTATCGTTATTGAATATACTTTTCCCATTATTTACCATTCCCTTCACTTCAGTTTCATTATACGTAATTTTAAAAGTTGAAGTATTAGATGGATAAACATGATTTGTATTTGCGTAATAAAAAATTATTGGATTCTGTATATCTTCTTTAGGTTGATTGTTATAACATCCAAATGCAATAGGATTTGTTAGATTGAATTCATAATTACTTGGTATTGATTTAAAATATGAATGATTTTTTTTATTAAATTGATTTATGACATTTCTTAACTTTGTACCATTGGCAAAATTATTATTATCAGAACTGGAATCAATTGCAAATATAAAATCAAGATTCCTTTCTGATATTAATAAATTTCTTAATGGTATATTTTCACCATCTTCTCCACCATCCACAAGATAAAGGTAATCGTTAATTGTTAATTCGTTGTAAACCCCAGGGTACTCATAAAAGGGATTATGCTGATATAGCGCATAATATGTTTCTAGCTGTGTAATTGGTATATTATTAGAATTTTTTCTATTATTCCCTAAGCCAAATGTTCTTGTAATTACTTTCATGGCCCTAATGGCATCTTTTGAAGAATTTGCCATTTGTTGCCAAATATATATTAATATGTTATTAAATACAGAAGAGGATGTTGCCGTTATATATCCAATATCATCGTAATTTTTAACACATTGAATTGATTTCCCACCAATAATTTGTGATCCCAAATATGGTAAATGAACAAATAACCTTAATAACGATTCCCAAGATCCAAATTCAAATGGAGTAAATTCAAATATTACATTCCTTAATAAACCATTTCTACAATTGGATATAAAAATTGGAATTGGTGCTTGATGCATTAAAAATTTAGGAGATGAGTTTACTAACTCAAATAATGATGTTGTATCTCTTTTAGAAAGTATATCACTATTCAATCTTTTTATTAATGCCTTTCCCCAATAATCTGTGAATGACAATTGAAAACCCTCAAGTTTTTTTGGTCTTACATTTGAATGCAAATTAATATAGAACTTTAATACTTGTTGTACTGTTTTAAAGGAATCATATATGGAATTTGTTGAATTGAAGTTATTCTCTAGAGTATAATTAAACCTATCAATACCTCCAAAAGAATCCAATAAATACTCTTTGATTTTTATTAATGGAGAACTTCCTTTCTTCAGAAATGGAAATATTGTATTTTTACTAACAGTTTTATTTACGGCAATCAAATCTCTTTTATATAGTTTATTATCAGTAAATAAGTTCATTGGATCTATGTCAGATACTATATCCTTGGGCGTATTTTGTAGTTCTGGTATACCTCTTAATAAGCCATCATTCAAGTTCCAATCAACTAATAATTTTTTGACATTAAAATCATGTAAAATTAAATCCAAAAGTATCCAACTTCCACCAGATAATCCAGAGATATAATTCAATGTTTTAAATATTCCTTGCTCTTCCATTTCTTGGAGAAATCCAGATCCTGTTAGCATTGATCTGTATCCACCACCAGAAATAGCTAATCCGATTTTGGGAGGAGAAGTTGCCACATTGTTTAATATAGCCTCACTAAAAATAGTGTCTTCTTCCAAAGCTTTCAAATATTTTAATAAGTTTTTATTTGTAAATTTTAGATGTTCTTCAACGTATAAGCTTTCTTCAAAACAAATTTCATTCTTCACGTAATTATTGTAAGAATTAGTTAGTGAACGCCCTTTTTATCAATAATAATAAGAATAATAATAATATATCAATGAACAAGCAAAAAAAAATACTTGGATTCACAATGTAGTAAATTAAATTAACATACTTTTCCCTCTCTAATTAGCGAATACTTGGGACAGTCTGTTTTAAATGGCGAGTCCCTCAAACTGCAAACTTTTGGAAGGATGAAATACCATAAGAAACACAGAACTATAGGGTCCATCGTCATTTGGATCGATTAGTATTCAACTGTATATATTTTGGAGTTCTATTGTTTTCTAACTTTTATAATTAAAACCTAAAAATATTCAACGAATTCATCAATTTTTTTGTGTCATTAAAAATAATATTGGCATAAATTTACCGGTAAGGTGAAACAAAATTATTATGGCCTTTAAGTAACTAACTTCATTTTACAAGTGATTTATTATACAAAATTTTTAAATAGAGATAATCAATTTTATGAAAAAGGTTAAGTAGTCAATTAATATATAAACTGATATAAAACAATATACAGAAAAAATACATATTCTATATTAAGGTATATGGCTTATGTATCTTTAAGATGAAGAAAAATGCAAATTTTTGCTTTAAGATTAGAAATCTTCATCGGAAGAAACGTAGGCATCACCCATTTCCTTCTTCTTCTTCATTCTTTCCTTCTTCTTCTTTCTTAATTCGGCAGAAGATAACTTAGACTTCTTCTTACCACCGGCAAGCTTGTTACCCATGGCATCGAATTTGTCACCTTCGTCATCTTTCTTTTCGATTCTTGGACCACTACCTTGACCAGTAACCCAATTGTGACCAGATGGGGTCATCATACCATCCTTGACAGCCCAAACTTCTTCAGTTAAATTCTTGGTGAATTCAGCAGAGTGAGTAATGATGATAACACCACCTTCGAAAGCTTTCAAAGCCTTGGATAAAGCACCTAAGGAATCTCTATCCAAATAATTGGTTGGTTCATCTAAGACGATCAAGTGAGGTCTTTGCCAGGTACAAGCAGCTAAAACTAATTTAACTTTTTGACCACCAGATAAACCTCTGATTCTGGAGTGAGAAACTAATTCAGCATCTAAACCTAACATAGCACAATGCTCTTCAATTTCTTTTCTGGTTAATGGACGGAATTGACCAGAAGCTAAAGCTTCCTTCATATCAACTTCAGCAACCATCTTGGAGTGAGATTCAACTAATTCACCTCTTGGTAACCAAGCGTTATCAACAGACATCATTGGAACCCATCTTTCGGATTTCATACCGATGTTTTCACCTAATAAGAAAGAACATTCGTACTCGTAGGTGTTCTTGAACTTTCTTCTGGAGTGAATACCTTGGATTCTTCTTGGGGTACCTTCGATCTTGAAGATCTTGTTCATAGCTTCAGCATCATTTTCGTTAATAACTCTGTTAGCTCTGTCCATGGTTTCTCTATCTTCACCAGTTTGGAATCTCCATTGAATATATTCGGATGGAGTCTTATCTAAATGAGCTTCGATATGGGCGAAAGCGTGTTGTTTAATGTAAGCGATACGACAATTTTCGTGGGTGTAAACTTCACCTTCAGTTGGTAATAATTCACCAGTTAAGACGTTAATCAAAGTGGATTTACCAGCACCATTTGGACCAATGACAGCAATTCTTGAAGATAAAGAACATTGGAAGTTAATGTCAGTAACTTGTGGTTTAGTAGTACCTGGATATTGGAACATCATGTTGGAAACCTTAACAATAGCTTTTTGTTTGGTCTTAACACCTTCTAAGTAACCTGGTTCTGGGAATCTGAATTCTAAATCAGAAGCAGCTAATTCGAAGTAAGAAGCAGCAGTTGGACATTTCTTAACGAATTCAGTCATGTTACCCTTGTATTTTCTTAATTTCAAACCTTCGTAGTTGATAATGTATTGACAAACGTTATCTAAGAAACCAGAGTCATGGGAAATGTTGATGGAAGTAATACCACAAGTGTTTAAGTAGTTTTCTAACCAAGCAACGTTAACAGTATCTAAATGGTTAGTTGGTTCATCTAATAATAAAATATCAGCATTCTTTAAGACAGCTCTAGCTAAAGCTAATTTCATCTTCCAACCACCAGATAATGAGGAAATAGCCATGTTGATCATTTCATCAGAGAAACCGAATTCAACTAATTTAGCAATGATAACTTCTTTAGTACCAACGTTACCTTCGTAAACGAAGTCAACAACGGAAGTATCAGCATGAGTACCATCGATATCGTGTTCAACGTAAACGGTTCTACATTCTTCTTGAGTTGGGAAACCATCAACTTGACCGTTAGCAATAGCTCTCATTAAAGTAGATTTACCAGCACCATTTGGACCACATAAACCGTATCTAACACCTCTCTTCAATCTTAATTGAGTCTTGTTTAATAAGATTTTAGCACCGTAAGCTAAAGAGAATTCACAGTTACATAAATCTTCACCTTCATCTTCTTCATCATCGAAGTTTGGACCAACTGGGATGTTGTCAACAGCTAATTTTCTGAAATCATCTAAAATTTCTTTACCAACTCTTTCGTGTAAGAAAACAGTCATGTATGGTAAGATGTGAGTGAACCAAGCTTGTTGGTCAATAACTCTTTCATCAATTAAATCAGCACCTAAAGCAGCGACATATTTAACAACGATCTCAAATCTTGGAGCAACAGTTTGATCTTTTAATAATTTAGAGATAACACCTAAAGTAGTTTCGACATCACCAGCGTGGGAAACTTCTGGTAAAGCATCATCTTCACCAACGTCACCAACTCTTCTTAAAGTTTTCAAACCTCTTAAAGTAACTTCTCTAGCTTCTGGATCAGCAATAGTAGAGAAATTGTTCTTTAAACCTGGTAATAATTTACCTAAGAAAGGAGCAACAACTTGTGGATCTTCGACTAATTTACACATGTTATCAATAATAACAGCGGCTTTACGTTTGATAGAAGTTTCTCTTTCAGCTAAACCTCTAGCTAATAATGGAACCATAATAGATAAAGTAGCTGGAGTGACTTCAGCAACAAAAGTAGTAGCACCTAATAAATGAACAGTTTCTGGAACAACCTTTGGATCAGCGATACATTCGATTAACTTTGGAATGAAACGTTCAATATCTTTGTTATCAACGGTTTCAGTAGCTTTAGTGATGGTAGCGGTAGCAACTTCTTTAACTTCCTTCTTGGTATCCCACATAGCTTCAGATAAGACTGGAATTAATTCTGGCATTCTTAAAGCGACTTGAGCTTTAGCGGCATCAACTAAAACAGAGATAGCATTTAAGACAGAGATCTTTTCTTGCCATTTGTTAGTGGATTCCAAAGAAGCAATTAAATGTGGAAGTAAAGCTTTAACAGCGACTGGGTTAATAGCTTTAACGATAGCGATTAAAGTTTCAGAAGCAATAGATTGAATTTCTTTATCTTTTTCACCAGCTTTTTCACAAATAATTGGGACAATAGCAACAATGTATGGTTCAACAGATGGAGATAAATTAGCTACATTAGCGATATGAGCAACAGCTGATAAAGCATTGACTGAAGTTTTCTTATCTTTAATAGCTTTGCTTAATTGAGCAAAAAATTGTTCTGGAATATCATGTTCAATGATGTTGCCATTTAAAAATGAAGAAACTTCATTAGAGATAGAATCTCTTGTTTCAGCAGTAGCAACAGACAATTTCTCGAAAAGTTCACTTAAAACTTTTAAAGATTCTTGAGAATCAGACATTATATACTATGTAATAAGGATTTTTGGCGGATTCGTTACACACTCTCTTTATAAATAGAATATAAATAGAAGATAAAAGAAATATAATTGCGAAATCGAAAACTAATCAAGAGAAAACGATCAAGTGATAAATAAGAACGAGTAACAAAATAAAAATTGCAAGTAACGTTAAAGAAATAAGTTTTATATTTTTTTTTCCAAAGATGATGTAGACAAGTATTTATATATATATATATATATATAAATACATGAAAGAACATAAACGTTTTACAAAATCTGTATAGAGAAATGAAAATTTTTTCTATCTTATTAGTAGTGATAAGAGAAAAAGAAAAAAATTTTCATTCTTAGCAGAGTGTAAAGCCGGCAGAAGAGCAATAAAAAGAATAGTGAACTTCCAGATATCAGTAAAAGAAATGAGAATATATTTGACTTATCGATGAGCTAAAATTAACAGATAGCCAACAATAGCACTAATAGCACTAATAAGCTGCTTAAGAGACAGACAGGCAGCCTAGCGTTACATTACATTACATCGCAATGTAAAACACTGAAAAAAATTTTCACCTCATCGCAACTTTTTGCTTTGCTTTGCTTTTTGCCAAATCATATCGGAAACTGAACTGGAAAAATTTTTCACTCCGGGCTTTTCTCCTGGTGCTGTTTCTTTTTGGTGGGAGCGGAAACGCAGTCAAATGAAAATGTATTAATGGCAGAGGGAATAGTTTGCCAGTTGCAGAGAGAGAGAGAGAGAGAGAAGGAAGGGAGGAAGGCAGAAGAAGAAAGGAGATGAGCTTCTGTGTGCGTGGAATCGCTGGACTTGACTTGGACTTGGACTTGCTATTATTATTAATTGCTACTGTGTAAGTGGAAATATGCAATCATTATATACGGAGGTAGGGTAATCATATTGTGGTGATATGTCACGTGGTTGTGTTCGTGTGTGGCGATCAGTATGCCCTCGACTCTGTCAAATTTATATATATACATATACATTTATCTATTCTTTAAATTGTAGATTGTAGATTGCAGATCAGTATTTAAAATTATTTATATTTATTGAACTGAATTTTTATCTCTTCTTCTTTTAATAATAGTTGAAGAATTCAATGTTAATTGAAACATATCATTTTCAATAGAATTTTTGAATGCAATATTATCATGGAATTCATTGCATTCTTCATCTTCATTTAATTGAGTTAATCCATTTTCTTGATAATTATTGTTATTACCGTTGTTATTACTATTATTAAATGGTATATTATTGAAATTTACTTTATCTTCCTCAATTCTTTGTACTGCATTACTTATATCAAATGCATCCTTCATTGCAACAGCTGCTGGTGAATACAATAATAATGTTGAATTTTTATGCTTTAATTTATTAATTAATAGTTTCTTCTTCTTATTGTTTTGTTTCATCTTTGTCCAAGAATTAGAAATCGATGTACTTGTATTATCATTATTAATAGAATCATCACAATCATAATTATTTAACCATGGATCATTTAAAAATTCATCAACATCATATCTCTTTAATGGATCAACTTCTAATAATTTTGAAACTGCATGCTTGGCACCATCACTAATTTCATCCCACCATGGTTTTAAAAATGTAAATTCACCTTTTGAAATTTTTTCTGTCAAAATATTGATTTTTTCATCATAAAATGGTGGGAAACCACATAATATTGTAAATAAAACACAACCAACACCCCACATATCAACTTTCATTGAATATTTTTCATCTTTAACAACTTCTGGAGCTGTATAACCAACTGTACCACATGGAGTTTGTGTATTTGCTGAATAAATTTGTTTTGATAATCCAAAATCAACTAATTTAACTTTACCAATACCACCACCACCAATACCAATTTGAAAAATACCTTCATCTAATTTAGAATTTTTATCATCAGATTCTCTTAAAATTTGTTTCTTTGATGGTTGAAATTCAATTGTTTCAAATAATAAATTTTCTGGTTTAATATCACGATGAACAACACCCATTGAATGTAAATGTTTAACAGCAAGTGCTAATTGTCTAATTACATGACGTGAAAGATCTTCACTAAAATATGTCAATCTAACAATTTCACCAAATATTTCACCACCATTCAATAATTCTTGTATAATATAATAATAATGTTCCGTCTCTTGAAAATCAATAAAATTTACAATTTCATCACTACCTGATGAAACTAATTTATGTATTGCAACTTCTTTCAATACTTGCTCTTTTGAAGAACCTTTTGTATCTTCATTTGATTTTTCTTTAATCTTTTTATGATGATTATTATCATCAATTATTGAAAGGTCTTCTTTTTTAATAACTTTAATTGCAACTTCATTAAAATTTTTAGTTAAAAATGATGTTGATTTATTTGTATTATCAGGAATTGCTCTAAACACAACTGAAAATGCACCCGAACCGATCTTATTAATTAATTTATATCCAGTTAATTCATTTTGTTCAATAAACGTTTCTTCTGGTGTATTTATTTCAGTATCATCTTCTTCAAATGAATCATCTAATGATAAATCATTATCTACATCGATATGTTCATGAGTATGCAAAGGAATATTATTATTAGTTGTAGTTTTGATGATCTTTATATCATCATTTAAATTCAAATTATTAACGCTATCATCTGTCAAAGAAGCAACAGATAATGAAGAAATCGACCCTGTCTCAACAGCACCATCAACTTTGTCAATATCATTATCATTATCATTACTAATGCTATTGTTTTCAGTTTCATCTTTATTTTTAATAGTATTGCTTTGAATTTTGTATAAAGATTCAGAACCTTTGACAATTCTCTTTTGCCGACTAGAAGTTTTCAATACTTTATCACCATTCTTTGTAACTGTTGCATGTTCAGTTTTCTTCCCAAATAAGTTTTTGATTTTATTCATTCTGCAATAAAAGTTGTAATTGATTTCCTTTTCTTTATAAATCTACACACAGAGAGAACGAGAGAGAGTAGATCTAGCCACAAGTACGAATTCAAGTATATAAATCAATAGATGGAATAATAAATATCTACTATTTTTGATTGGAATGTGACGTTTTATAATTAACACAAGTTGAAGTGAAGATCAAACAAATTAACAAAAGACTTTGGCATAAAACATTTCTCACACATTCGTATTCTTTCCTTTCTATGTACATGTCGATCAGATACCAATTTCCCTTTCCGTTGAAAAATTATTTCCAGGAAAAGAAAGTACGTAATTTGTAATCGTAATACGTTACAACGTGTAAGAAGGATGAAAGAATGGAGGAGAGAAGAGTAAGTTTAAGATGAAAGGTATGTGGTTGGATTGTAAGAGATGTAGGTGTTGGTCAGCCAACGATGGCAGGTGGGTATGTGAGGATGATTTGGTAAAAAAAGAGAAGTCATTGAAAAAAGAAAAAAAATTAAGATGATTTCGCCCAGGATCGAACTGGGGACGTTCTGCGTGTTAAGCAGATGC
>JAJMAX010000182.1:0-12100 GCA_030565105.1 Vanderwaltozyma verrucispora | reverse complement strand
GGCACTGGTTGAGATTAGACCCAGGTCAACCATTATACAAAAGAGAAGCTGAAGCCGCCCCAGAAGCTTGGCACTGGTTGAGATTAGACCCAGGTCAACCATTATACAAAAGAGAAGCTGAAGCCGCCCCAGAAGCTTGGCACTGGTTGAGATTAGACCCAGGTCAACCATTATACAAAAGAGAAGCTGAAGCCGCCCCAGAAGCTTGGCACTGGTTGAGATTAGACCCAGGTCAACCATTATATTAGATACAACCGTTTTCAAATAGTTTCACATAATATTTTCTAGTTCATCCTCTCATGTATATATTTGTACGTAGCTATATTTTGTACTTGAATAGCTTTATTTTAATTTTATCCTAAGTTCTGAACGCTTCATTTTCATTGAAATATTTGAATATGTGTACAACATTGAAACTAATGTTCATATCTCCATGTTTGTATTGGTATATATAAAATTAATAGTCATTATTTATAGATTGGATATTTATCATTTTTTTTATATAATAAATGCATAAAGTATTCATAACTTTTACTCTCCATTGAGAATGGACAAAATATGAATATAATGTTATTCTTAACAAAGAGGGGCTAAAGTGAATGTATACCTATTTAATTGTTGACAAAACACTCTCTAAGTAAGCTCTTTCAGGCTTTCCAACTGGTAATGCAAGCAATTTGGACTTAAATACATTGTCAAGTTCGGAACTATGTTCTTTAATAATTAAAGAAAAAACTGCTTGTGACATTATATTACAACAAACAGTCACTTTCATATGTTGTTTGTTATTTTGGTATAATACAGAAAGACCATTGGATAAAGTTTCTAGGTTATTCTTATCTAATTTTGTTTCGAAAATCAATGACAGATAGTTATCAAACACTCCTATTCCTTGATCCCAATTTTCTAATTTATCCTTTGGAAATTTATTGATTAATTTGCTTAAAGAGTTCAAACTGGAGCCTCCGTTCAAAATTAAGCTAGGGGCAACTTTTGTTATTAAAAGTTTTTCTGCACTCAAGTATTCCTTAGCCTTTAACAGATGATTAACTTCAGAAAGATAATCGCTATTGTAGTGATCGAGTAATGCTAGTGAATTATAGACTAATGAAGATGGAATCTTAAGTCTATCAAGAGTATATTTGCTATTCTCATCATATAAACTTAAGATTTCATGAGAAACAACAGAATCTATCTGCTGCTTTGCTACTTGATCGTTCGTCAAAAAACAAGAAGCAAACAAAGATTCATAGTAAAAACCGTTGATTTTCATTTGTTCAATAAAATCAAGAGTAAATTTATCACATACTTCATCAGAAAAATCGTATATACGGTTATGCTTCAAAATTTGAACAAAATACCAAATGAATTGGGCATCTAGAAGACTCGAATTTAAGGGTATATTTTGTAAAACAGTTTCTATATTATCATGGGAACTGAAGATTGTAAATAAATCAAACAATATATCATCACTAGCATCAGAGTTCATTATTATTGAATAAACTATTTCTTCTAAAGAATACTCATCGATCTGAGAATAGAATAAACTTAGCCCAAATTGAGCTAACCAACTAAATTTTTCATTAAGTATACGTTTACTTTGATCATTTTCAAACAAAGAACCGCTTAGCAGATGGTATATGTTTAAAATAACTGGATTAATAGAATTACCCATTGATTCCCATTTCTCTAATTGCAGTTTTGAATATTCTCTTACTTGTGGGTTATTTGAACCAAGATAAGTTATTAATATTGCTAAATGTCCGTTTTGTGATTTTATTGCCGCTTCTGTTGCATTGACAATATCATTAGTAGCTAAGTATAAAAAAACTCTTTCAATATCATCAGTACATGAAGTCAACTTTTCCGATATTTCATCTCTTATCTGCTTTGAAACCCAATAACATAATGAAGTGAATCTTGACTTCTTCAGTAATGCTTTACTAGAAACCTTATCTTCGATTTTATATGGTATATCTATGGTATCAAATAAAATTGAGCACAATTCCCAAATTTGATAGGAGTCTTTTTGCATTTTGTAAAGGTCCATGATATCCATAAATTTTAGAGAGTTATGAGAAACAATAGGATATTCATTGGACTCTCTTTTCATAATCACTGTAGAACGTAAATGTTTTTCAAAGATTGACTGTCTTATTTCCAAGTTGTTTTGGAGATTAGTTTCTTGTTTTGTAATA
Organism: Vanderwaltozyma verrucispora; assembly: GCA_030565105.1. NCBI lineage: Eukaryota > Fungi > Ascomycota > Saccharomycetes > Saccharomycetales > Saccharomycetaceae > Vanderwaltozyma > Vanderwaltozyma verrucispora. Next base: position 9,902 of record JAJMAX010000182.1, on the reverse strand, counting down.
ATTACATCAGAATCTTTTTTATATATTAAAGTAGAATTTTGGTTGAATTTTGCAAAATTATATGGAGATATCATCCTTCTTTCTTCTAAAAGTTTCTTTTCAAGAGCTAGTCCTTGGTTAAACTCGTCAAAAAACATATTTATGTCTTTTGAGTTGGTAGATTTTTCAAAAATTGTATAAACTGAACGAATGGAGGACCCAGCAATTCTTAGTTGCTCAATCCAAGTGCTCGCAGTATCTAATTTTGGATTTGCTTCTAAGCCTTCAAAATCAATTTCATTAACATCCGGCTCATATAGTTTTTCTTCAACAATTAAATTATCCTCATTCTCACTTGTGCTATTGCCAACATCAAAGTCCAAGTCCATTTGATTATTGTTCTCAAAAGTGGTGTTACTATCTAATTGATGTTGGTCTTCATTCTTTTGATTTGTATCTTTATCTTCAGTATCTTCTTCATCGTCAACTAAACCCCAGACACTAAAATGTTTAACTTTAAAAGTCCATGAACCAGAATGAGGGTTGTATGAAATAAAATCCATATCTCTCATATTTCTCAATTTAGTAACAAAATTTTGGAACTCATTTATCATAGAAACATCCCTCAATGGAAGTTTAGTTTTCTTATCTGTTGGATACACATTTTCCAATGTGATTATAGCAGGGACATTGATACCTTGACCAATTTGAGGTTTGATAGATTCGTTAGGATACACTTCAACTGTCTTCGTTGAATTAAAAATAACAACATTATCAAATAAAAACTCTTCTAAATTATTCTCAAACTCTCTTAAATCAACAGGAAATGAAAATGTAATATAGCCAAATCCTTTCCTACCAATTACAAAATTAGGTACATCTGACAATTGTTGTGAAGATAATTTTGATAACTGCTCAATAGATGGAGAACACCAGTAACCATCGCTGACAACATTGTATTCCTTCTCTGATTCCTCATCTTCATTTATCATAGGATTGTCCGTTTTTCCATCTTGAACGGAAATGCTACCCTCGACTTTGTTTATCTTTATATTTTCTTTGTGATTCATATCAGGCTCTTCGAATGACTTGGTAACAGAAGGACTACCAGAAAGTAATTTTATCTTTTTTGCAGCACTTCTTCTCGCATCAATTTTCAGTTTTCTCATACTAGAAATATCAGAGTTACGTACATTAGAAATATCTTCATATGATGAAAGAGAATCAGAAGAAATCAAATTGTTATTTGGCATACGTGTTCTATCACCTAATGAAGCTGTTGTTCCACGACTAGTACTCATTAAATTATTGTTGTTGTTATTGTTAGTCCATGGATTCATATTATAAGAACTAGAAAATATACCTTGTGTTGATGAGCTGGATGAGGTGCCATTTTGCAATCTTGTACTTAATTTATTTATTAGAGATGAATGCGATACATGACGGGTGGTGGAGATTGATGAAACAGATGAAGTTCTTCTATTATCATCATGCAAATTAAATTGTGAGGCATCGGGATTTAATTTAGATGCAATATTGTTAGTTCCTTTCTTATTATTTTTACTTAAAGAAGCAGTAATTGATTCTGGCATTGAAGTGCCATTTATATTGACAGGAGCTGGAGAATTGTTAATATTCAATCCATACGGATTGAAACTGGCAGTAGATCCTGCATAAGAATTGTTTAACAAAGGACCACTTGATGTTGCTGAAAGATTATTGTTTGAAGAATTGTTTCCAAAAATACCTGTTGAAGCAGTTGGATTCACTGCAGAATTACTTCCAAATAAGTTAGAAGTTGTGTTCGTATTGGTAGTAGCGTTTCTATTGCCAAATAAACTATTAGAGCCTGCAATTGGATTAGTGGACGTGTTACCAAATAAACTAGTGCCAGCTGTGGAATTAGTTGGGTTTGTTTGAGTATTTCCAAACAAACTACCCGAATTAGATGTTGATGCAATGTTTGAAGCGGTAGTGTTACCAAATAACCCGCCCATTTGCCCAGTATTTGTATTAGCAGTATTTCCAAACAAACTACCGCCTGTGGATCCAGTTGTGCTTGAATGGTTGTTAGTTTTACCAAATAATCCGCCAATGTTATTTGAAGATGGTGAAGGAGTTGAAGCACCATTGGCATTATTTAAACCAGTGCTGTTAACATTATTGAATAAAGGGTTTGTGCTCTTTTGATTCATAGTAAATGTACTTATAGCCGGTGTTGGTGTAGATGTTGGTGTTGATGTATTATTATTAGCATTGCCAAATAAAGAACTATTTCCAAACATCTCCACTATATTTATTGTACTAACTATTGCTCGGTAAAATATGCAGTGCAATAATAAATGAAATATTTATTCAAATATTAAACAATTCAATTAGAATATAATGGAAATGAGATAATTTAGATCAATGTCTGATTTGCTTCCAATGAACTGTTATACAATCAAAACCCAACTAGTAACAAATGCAAATTATCGATTATTTAGACCTCTTTCATCTTAATTTTGTTTTCAAAAAGTTTTCTTCTTCTTCCCGCTATTAATTTTTTGATCAATCGTATATTGTGATGATGCAGATAGAAACGATTACCAATACAACTTTGTTTCCTATATGTCTACATATCTATATTTATATATAGATATATGTATTTGGCATGTACCATACAATTAGATATTCTTACATTTTTGGCTATTTACAAAGCTATTTAGAATCAATAGAAAATAAGATAAATAATAATTTTGATCTTTAAGTAGTTGAAATATTCATTTTATCAGTGTATTCTCCTTTAATGAACACTTTTTATATATAGATATTGCTAACTACTCGATTGTAAATATACTAACATTAACTGAAATATAGTTTATTTATGTAGAATTCTGTTTTACTTGTCAACGTTTCTTAAGTACGTTATAGATCTTAAAGGGCATAGAAGTGACAGTTCAGTGTATCACTATTGACGTACTAGTTCTTGAAAATAATTTCAAAATTAAATATCCATAACAATGAGATATTTGAAAGGGTAGCTGGATTGTTAGGTAAATATTGGCATGTAAAACAATTTCTTATTAATACATAAACAGTATTCGGTCATTTAGACAATTTTGCATCTGAGAAGATTAAGTAAAGGGGAGGAAGAAAACTTGTGTTTGCGTGTAATTATTATTATACGGTTCTTTTCTGGTATTAAACCAAATTTATTTTCGCCATTGCAAATAAATTTTGTCAATCTTATTCAATTAATTTATAATGAATAATTGGCAACCTTCATTTATTAATCCAATAGATTTGATAGATCATTTGAAAAATCCTTACCTACGATATGATAATAAAGAGAAGCAATCAACCAAAGTTGTGTTTGATGATAAAGCAAATTTAGTGTGGTCAGGTGATTCATACGGTAGAATATCATCTTTTGATCCTAATTCTCAACTTTATGCACGTTATACTAGTCACATTGGTGCTACTCCTATCAATGATATATTATGTCATAGAGATGGTATACTTTCATTGAGTGATGACTCTTTACATATGTCAAATAGAAGAGGTGTTACTTTGCTGAACCTTACATCAATGGATATATCTGTTCTAAGTGGTCTTAAAACAATGTGTTTCAATTCAAATAACTTGCAAAATTCATTATATTGTGGGGGGTCTAACACTAATGCTGGTATAATATCAATTGATTTAAATAAAAATTGTCTTTCTTCCGTTGTGGATTACTCATCAAAAATAAAATTTATGTGTTCCAATAATAAACTCATATCAATTGGTAAACAAACAGGTTCTATTGATTTATTAGATCCGAATTCAAATCATATAATTAAATCATTTGCATCACATTCTGCCACAATCTCTTCAATGGACTCGAGAGATTATACATTAGTTACTGTCGGTAAGTCAAAAAGATTTAACAGTATGTTCGCTGATCCGTTCATCAATGTTTATGATTTAAGAACCATGCAACAATTACCACCAATATCTTTTTCAAAGGGAAATACAATGGGTGCAGGTGGTGCGGATTTTGTTAAATTGCATCCTGTATTACCAACAGTAATGACAGTAGCTTCTGAACAAGGTTCTTTTGATTTCATTGATTTATCAAACCCTACTTTAAGAACACAATTTGTACATCCTTGTACCTCCATAAAAGATATGATTATTTCCTCAAATGGTGACCACCTTGGATTCCTAAATGATGATAACACACTGCATACGTGGACAAGAGCAAATGGAAGTCCAAATTTTACTAATACACCAAATATATTAGAATATCCAGATTTTATTAATGATGGTGTCCTACCTGGACCAACTTTTGTTGATGACTATAGTTATAGTCTAAGTTCGGTAGGCGTTCCATATTATCATGAAAAATTGCTCTCTGCTTGGCCTCAAGTAGTTTTTAGAAGTAAAGGTACAATCCCAAGATCGATAGATTCTGCATTACCTGCATCAAATACCAAAGGGCATCTGAATTCTGCTAGATCAATGGTGCAAACAAATAGCACTAATATGGGATCAACCACATCTAAAACACAGCCAGTAAAAAACTTTCCTTTGTTAAGATATAATAAATCAAAGTATGGGCATCGTAATGTCGCCGAACCATATATATGTTTGCAGGACGAAAAAAAAAGAAATCAATCAAATGCATTAATCAAGCAGTCAAAAATAGTAAACGGTGGAAATGTTAATAATATTAGTGATGTGGTTACAGTTGGTAGTATCAGTAGTAGTAGCAACGGTACTAGTAGTATGGGGAGTGTAAATAATTTGACAAATTCCAGTGATATTTCCAACTTATTAAGATACAAACCGGAGAAAGACAATGAAATTCCACTTGCTTTTTCAAAATTACAGCTAACACATGGAAGATATGGTTCTGCTGATTTTGACTTCAATTTTTTTAATAATACTGCATTATCAGGTTTAGAATCAGATGTCGATCATCCCTACTCTAATTCGATCATTCAACTTTATAGATATGTTCCAGAAATTTTCAACTTTATTGTCGGATGTTTAAAGGATGAAAACTTTGGTTCTAATTCCTTATTGACCGAACTTGGTTATCTCTACGATATGATGCAAAGATCAAATGGGAGGGTATGTTTATCTTATAACCTACAAACTACATTAGATTTGATTAAGGAAGGTGACACAAGCAACGTATATGGTACTTATATACAGCAGTTACAACAAAATTACAGTAACCCATCTTCTATGGAAAATTTAGCTTCTAAAATTGATGACAATGCATTAATGCACTCTTCTGATAGAATATTTAAGAGTCCAGCTCAGAAATTCAATGAGTTTCTACTAGCTCGTTTAATGACAGATGAGCTACAAAGGAGCACACATAGTATTGCATTAGAAGAAGCTTTTGGTTTCCATTTAGAAACAAATATTCTCTCAAGTTGTTCTCATTACGAGAAAAAAACCAGCATAATACCCACATTGTCAGTTTCTTCACCATCTAGAAACTGTTTGAGACATACTAATAGAAAACTCAATAATCAAACAATTTTGCCATATATTGAATCATCAATGAAAAGAGTAAAACAAATTTCCAGCACTTGTGAAATCTGTAACAAGCAAGAAATAGTTGAATATGAAAGAATGATTAAAAATTTACCACCCGTGTTATCATTAGATATAATGTTATCAGAAAACGAATGGAATATTGCTAAAACGGTTAAAGATTGGTTATCATTAGAATTTTTTGCCACAATGTCAAAAGATAAAGCAGTTTTGAAAAATCACCCAACAGAATTAAAGACATCAAATCCAATCTTCAAATATGAATTGAATGGATATGTTGCTAGAATTACAGACACTAATGGAGAATCTAGATTAGTTACTTATTCCAGAGTTTTTGATCCTAAAGATAATATTTTTAAATGGTACATGTTTAATGATTACCTTGTTGTTGAAATTGATGAAGATGAAGCATTGAATATATCATATTGGTGGAAGGCAATAGAAACCGTTATATATTGTGATGCTGAAGAATTACGTAAGCCGTTTTTATCAGTTGATACTTATTCAATTAATTATGATATATTATATCGTGATCATTTTGCGAATAATATTAGGAAGGATGCAGTTAAAGAATATCAATTGCTAACTAAGAGTGACATAAATGATATTCCTAAACCTGGTACATTAGTTGCCATTGATGCAGAATTTGTAATATTAAACGAAGAATTGAGTGAAGTTGATTGTAAAGGTATTAAAAGTATTATAAAACCCAAGAAGACAGCATTAGCAAGAGTCTCGGTAATAAGAGGTGAAGAAGGATCAAAATATGCAATTCCATTTATTGATGATTATATTGTTCAAACGGAACATATTGAAGATTATGTTACTAGATATAGTGGTATTAATCCAGGTGATTTAGATTTAAAAAATAGTTCAAAGCCATTAGTGTCAAGAAATGTTGCTTATAGAAAAATTTGGTTATTAATGCAAATTGGGTGTGTATTTGTTGGACATGGATTAAATAACGATTTTAAACAAATTAATTTAAATGTACCTGAATCACAAATTAGAGATACATCAATTTATTTCTTACAAGGCAAGAGAAAATTATCGTTAAGATATTTAGCATATGCCATATTAGATAAAAATATTCAAAGTGGTAATCACGATTCAATTGAAGATGCTTATAATGCATTAATATTGTACAAAAAATATTTAAACTTGAAAGAAAATGGTACATTAAATCATGTTATTGATGTTATTTATGAAGAAGGTAGAATGACGAATTATAAAGTTCCAGATATAAAGGAATAAGATGCCCAAAATAAGAGCCAGAAACCTTGAAAAAAACCATACCCCTATAGAAACCATATCTATTCTACATAGAAGAAAATAAATAAAAACCAAATAAAAAAAATTATAAAACTGTTCTTTAATTGTCTTTTGTACGATTTATGATATAATTAAGAGGCAAGGCATAACCATATGTATATATAATTATCTATCTATGGAGAACGATAAATCAACGTATATATATCACTACATACGTACCACACCAGGGATGGAATCTTTTCTTTTTCCGACTGGCCGAAACCACAAAAGCAAAGGAGTATCATTGTATACGACATACGCCAACAAAAAAAAATACTTAAAGGTTTTCAACAACTTTTGTACGACCATTTCTCCAGCAATTTCAATTTGGAAATTGAAGCCTCTCTCGTATTTCTTTCTTTATTGAACACGTTACTGAGATTTTGGCTTATCAATTTCGCTTGAAGGCCAAATTTTGGAGGATTGGAAGGGAAGCAATTATATCGATAATTTCTAATAACTTGTAAATTTTTAATGAAAGATGAATTGGAGTTATAAAGTTTTGATCATTTTGTATTTAACCATAGCAATTCTGAAGGTTATTTAATACTGATTTTTAAAAGTTTAGTTGTTTCGAAGGCATATTTTCTTCATTATTATACTTCTTTTGATTGCTGTTATTTATTGTCCTTATTAATTGAATTACACCTTTTATTTAACAGATTATTATTAATATAAATCCTTTCTTTTTTAGGTGCAATTGATACATTACTAATTGATACATTACTAATTGATCATAAACAATTAAGAAAAGGGAAAATTTTTATCGTTGTTTGAACATCAGTTTGATTATATTTAAGCTTAATTATAAAATTTGATTTAGAAAAAAAAAAAATTTTTGTTACATTTTTCAAGAAAGATTAATAAATTTCGTTTCACTTTTTCATATTCATTTATCATATTTTACTATATTATTATATATTATGGGAAACAGCCCGTCACGGTCTAATGATAATAATAATATAGTGCCTAAAAACTCAACAACAAATCAACAACAATTACAACAATCAGATGATCTTAATACAAATGAACCAAATGATCCTGATGATAGTAGGTTACCTACTATCAATAAGAGTACGAAAAATATAGACGCTATATCTATACCCATAAAAAACACCATAACGACAAACAATAATAATGAAACAAGAAGAACTAGAGATAATTCTTTAAATACTTTAGTAGGAAATGAAAATAATGGAAATGCTAGTAACAGTAACAGTAACAGTAACAATAGTCATCACCATCACCACCATCATACTCATCATAACAAGACTCCAAGTAAACATGGGAGATCAAATTTTAATTTAGATATTGATATATCATTAGCAAAAGCTTTCTCTACTTCAACAACTTTAACAACATTGAATAGTAGTAACAGTGATTATGGTAGTAGTTGCAGCAGTAAAAGTAGCCATGATAGTACTAGTAGTAATAGCAGTTTAAGTAGTAGTGAAAATACCTTATTCGCATCTGCAAACCAAAATTTAACGAAAGAAGGTTCATATTCATCTTCAAATTATTTTATGAAACGTACTGCAATTAATTCAAATAATCATGTTTCTTCAACATTGAATAGCAAATTATCACATTCTCATCTTTCAGCAAATAATTCAAGTGTTGTATCAACTTCAATTTCATCAATACCAAATCATAGAAATGTAACTGATTCAATTTTCTTGAAAAGATACCCACATGATTCAAGTGTAAATGAAGGCTTAGATATTGATGATGCAATTGAAAAATTATTAAAAATTGGTGAAACTAGATTTTATAAATCAAAAGATTTCCCATTTCATTCTTGGGAAATTCAATTAATTTGTTATCATGCAAGAGAAATATTTTTAAATCAACCATCACTATTAAAATTACAAGCACCGATTAAAGTTGTTGGTGATGTTCATGGTCAATTTACTGATTTATTAAGGATATTAAAATTAAGTGGAGTTCCACCGGAAACAAATTATTTATTTTTAGGTGATTATGTTGACCGTGGTAAACAATCTTTAGAAACAATTTTATTATTATTATGTTATAAAATTAAATATAAAGATAATTTTTTTATGTTAAGAGGCAATCATGAATCTGCAAATGTAACAAGAATGTATGGTTTTTATGATGAATGTAAAAGACGTAAAAATACAAAAATTTGGAAAATGTTTATCGATGTATTTAATACTTTACCATTCGCTGCAATTATTCAAGATAAAATATTTTGCATACATGGCGGTATTTCACCTGAATTAAAATCCATGTCACAAATTGAAAATATCAAAAGACCAACAGACATTCCTGAAGAAGGTTTGATGACAGATATATTATGGAGTGACCCTGATGATCAAACTCAAACTTGGTCTTTAAATGATAGAGGTGTTTCTTATACCTTTGGTAAAAAAACTGTTGCTGAATTTTGCTCAAATTTTAAATTCGATTTAATAATTAGAGGACATATGGTAGTAGAAGATGGTTATGAATTTTTTGCAAAGAAAAAATTGGTAACTGTGTTTTCTGCTCCAAATTATTGTGGTGAATTTCAAAACTGGGGCGCTGTAATGAGTGTAACAACTGGTTTAATGTGTAGTTTTGAATTATTAAAACCACATTTACTAAAAACTAAAAAAAAGTAAAAAGTAAAGTTTACTTTAAGCTAAACTTTTCCTCATATTAATACGCCAAGAAAGCTTGATTAATAAATTATTTAATGGTTTTTTTTATTATAACCTTATTTTATATAAATTTAATTAATTTTTTTTCTTTCTAACATTATATTTTATTTTAAAATTAACAATTTTTATTTTAAACCTTAATCCATGATCAAATTTACATTCTACTTTATCAAATATTGATTTCAATGTTATTAAGTATAATAAAGTATAATGATTAAAATTTATTTTATAGAATTAAAAAAAAAACTCCGATACGGGGAGTCGAACCCCGGTCTCCACGGTGAAAGCGTGATGTGATAGCCGTTACACTATATCGGATATAAATTTATGAAACATATTGTACTATGGATTGTACAATTGACAGACGGGTATAATAGATAAACAGATTTAAGACAGACTATTATACTTTAACAG
>JAJMAX010000181.1:0-12201 GCA_030565105.1 Vanderwaltozyma verrucispora | reverse complement strand
TACTGAGAGTATATCTTTGCAAGCATTCTGTAATGATTCTAAAGTAAGTTCCAAGTCTGTCATTGTTGTTGGTTTTCTTATTTAAATTATATAAGTTATATCTAAAAGTGTATGTTTTTTTTTACATAATTTTACAATCCTTAAGACCAAGGCCATACATAGCTTTTTCGACGTCCCGTTTCACTTTCAACCAGTCGCTTCGTCTTTGAACGAATTCGTAGATCTCTTCTTGTGAAAATAAACCATGAGATTCAGCTATCATCTTTCCTAGCTCTTTTGAATCTTTCTCAGATATGATGAATAGTTGACCAAGATTTTTAAGACCTGAAAATAATGGAACTATATTTTTCTGTTTTAATTTGTAAGTAATAAAGTCATAATAGTAATTTAAATCACATATCAAATATATCGCACCTTCAGTAGAAATAGTATTCTTTTTTATATATGTAGTGATCTCATTAAATAGTCTCTCTCCTATTTCCTGTTGAAAAACATCGATAGTTCCCTTATCAGTAGCACCCGTTAATAGAAAACAATGGTTGCTCAACAACTCGACTACTTTAATTGCACACTGTGTAGGCTCAATCTCCCGGCCCGTTGGCTGGTAGTACTCTCTATTTGGCTCCATTAAAAGCTCCACCTCTTTCATTAACTTGTTGATCCCGATATTTAACCCTTTGGCTACAAAATCATCTAACATTTTTTCAAAGTTCTTCTTGCTATTTAAAAAGTCATCAATATGTTTGTTAACTAATTCATTACGATAAAAAATTGACACCATTTGTAAAACAATATCACCAACATTTATTAACTCAATAAATTGCACGAGTGGCTCGAGTTTAATATTATCAATTGGTGGGTTACTCCATTTATCTGAAGTCATGATATTTGAAACTACGAATTATTTTTAAACTTTATGGTGTTTTAACATATAATTGATGTGTCTTACGACTGGATGTATCGACTTGTAAACTAAAAATTATCAAAGAATTAAAAAAATTGACTGCTTTGTAAGGAAACCAAATCAAAAAATACCTGAACTTATAAAATCATAATACTCATGAGCATAATAATTTCATTATTTAGCTTTGAAATTGTAAAATAAAGAATATATAAATTGTATTCAATGGAAATCACATTACCAATTACAAATAATAAGGTCATTTACTACATATAAATATCATTTCCTTCCCCTTTCTATCACAAGAGATAATAATTAGACTTAATTCATTCTATTAGTGTTTATTAAGTTGTCATTAATTGTAGAACATCATAGCTTCATAAAGTATGTAAATTTGTTAACAATGTGCCAGTTATTACCCTCCTTGAATTAATATCTATTTTTATTTCTTTAATCATTAGTAAATACACATATTTTAGCTGTAGCGTCATGAGAATTTAATCCATCTATAATGGTCTTTCAAATGAATATTTGAATAACTTTTCATAAGTATTTAATTGAAACGATCATGCATGTATATATATGTGTGCATATATAAATAAAGAGATAAACATATGTAAAATTAGATAAAATGGTTATTGGGATAAACGAATGATAAACGCCTAAAATAATTAGTATGCTTTTAATTGTGATGATACATTGGGCATATCAGTATATTTTGGCAAGCCCATAATAGAATTTAAAGCATTACTTTCTTGTTTCATATTTTTTAAAGCCTCTTCTAATTCATGGATTGTATTCGATGAACCACCACATGCAATAACTACTATAATATCATCAGGTGTTAAATTTTGCTTTAGAGCATTCTCTAATATATTAGTATTGTAAGCTAAATGTATAGCAGCACCACATGCAGGCTCAGTAACCATATTAAAGTCTTGAGTAAATTTTAAGCAAGTTTCGACAACATCCTTATCGTTAACAACAACAGATTTTGTATTATATTTTTTTGCAAATTCAAATGTCTGTTTTGAAATTGTTGCAGTACCTAATGAAGTTGCAATCGTTGAAATATTTGTAAATTGAACTCGTTTATCTAATTTTAATGATGTATTAAAAACATGAGCACCATTTGTTTCGACACCAACGATTGGTATTTTATTAGCTAAATTATGTTTTTCTAGACCTTTTATTAAACCATTATATAAACCACCACCACCAACACTACAAACTATACCTTTTATTTTATTTAATGGAATATTTTCTTGATTAAATGATTCGATAATTTCATCAACCATTGTTGAATGACCTTCCCAAATATCAGGATTATCAAATGGATGAACATAAATTGGTTCAATTAAATTTTTATCAATTTTTGATAAAATTTCATTTTTCAAAAAAATGTCAGCCTCATTCCAATGATTACCTTTTATAATAACATTTGCACCAGTATTTTTAATTTTTTCAATCATTCTTTTTTTTGTTGCTGTTGGTACAACAACAGTACAAGGTAATGATAATCTTTTTGATGCTGTTGCAGCAGCTAAACCAGCATTACCACCAGAACTTGAAAAAATTTCAGGTTTTAAATTTTTATTTTTTTTATTAATTTTAATTACATTTTTTAAAATTAAATTACCAATACCTCTACTTTTAAAACTACCACTTGGTTGTAAACACTCATATTTTAAAAAAAATTGTGGTAAATTTTTACCAGGGAAAAATGATTTCAATAATGGAGTTTTATTATAAACAATAGACATTGTGATATTGTATTGATTTATTGTTATTATTATTGTTATCGGTACTATTATAAATACAATCAATTCTAAAAGTAGTAATTACAATAAGGAATAAAGAATGAAATTGAAATGGAGCAAAGATAAAGATAAAGACAAAGACAAAAGTAAAAGTAAAATAAGACAAGAGGTAAAATCTCAAGTGTTTATATATTTCGAATAAATTTAAGAAGAAATTAAAATTAACGATTCTCATTCCTATTCCTATTCATAAACCTCATCGACCTTTCATTGTTTCCAACATCTTTTAAGTTTGCTTTATCACACAGAAACTGTCCACTTTAAAAAAACACTCCATTTCAGTAATAAAAGACAACGAATTGATAGCAAATTTATCCAATACGCACAACAAGATGAAAGCTTGTAATAACAATCAGTTATCTTTACCTTTATCTTCTGCCTCATCTTTATCTTCATGGTTATCTTTAAATGTAAATAAGGAAATGGACACTTAAAATGGATATATATTTCCACCTCCCATACCAACGCTCGACAGGTGGCGATACACTTCCGCCCGCCAACTGATTTTCAGCGGAATAATTAGAAGATGGAGAAATTGTCAGATAAAGTTTTTCCGATAACAGCCGACTAATAAATAAAAAAAAAGCACACTTTTTTTTTTTATAGTATGTATATTCATGTCATTTGATACGTGTATATATAATCACTTTTCATTATAGTCTTCATTGCGCCGTGTGAAATGCCTAAACATAAATGGCTAAATAGTTAAAATATTCATTTTTGTGTTTGTTTACCATTTCCTATAAGGATTTTCATAGATTTTTTATAAGAAAATAATGATTTATATTATTTGATTTGGTTTTAAGGAAATAATAAATAGTTTAAACTTTATAAAGAGTATTTTTTATTGACGTTAGGTAGATTAATAAGAGCTTGACTGTATTATTATTATTATTATTATTATTATTAGTGGCGGTACTGCTAGTGGATTTATTCTAAATATAATATATATTCTACAATCTCATCTCATCCATGTCTTCAAATAAAAAAAATTTAAATTTTGAAGATGTTGAAAATTTTGGAGATTTAGAAGATTTATCTGAAAAATTATTAATTAGATCACAAGAAGCTATATTACAATTAGATTTATGTATTCAACGACAACAATTGTTTGATGATAATGATAATAAAAATGGTATAGAAAATTTATCAAATAAATACAACTTTTATTTATCACAATTAAATTCATTATATGTTAGATCAGAATTTATTAGAGATAAATTAAATAATCAAAGATTAGTTAATTTATTAAGTGATTATAAAAATATTGAAGAATTAATTTATGAATTTAAAGATATTACATTAAGTTTAAATAATTTAAAAAAATCAAATAATATTGATAATAAAAAGAAAGAAGAACATTTATTATTATCTACAAGATCAAGTTCAATTGATTCATTTAATTTAAAACCTTTAAAAATTATTGAAAAACAAAAACAAAAACAAAAAGAGAAAGAGAAACAAGAAAAAGAAAAGCATGTAGTAAGATTTAATGATAACGCCATTTCATTACCTACATCACCAAATTCAAATCAAAAAAGGAAGAGGAAATTGAAAAAGAAGCAACAAATAAGACATACAAAATCATACGATGTTGGATTAAATTCAAATTATAATAAGGGAAAAAATAATTCAACTGCAATAAAAGATGATTTAGTTTATAATTCAATTTTTAAAAATAATCAAAGATTATCAATATCTTTTTTTGATGATACTAATACAAATTATAGTTCTATTTCTGATCAAGAAACTGTTATTTCAACAAACTTTTTCATTGATAATAATAATAACACTAGTCATTCGATTGAAAATGATATTACGATAAATAGTTCAGATGGTTTACTAGATACAACTAATTTCTTAGAAAAAGAATATTATAAACCATTAAGAAGATATAACTCTCATGAAAGTATATTATCCATTAAAAATTTTGAAAAAAGTCGAAATAATTTCGGAAATACAAAATTAAACTTTTCAAGTAATTTGAAAATATCACCATTTTTGATTAAATCAGCAACAACAACTTCAACAATTATTACAACCAATGTTGAACCAATTATCAATGTAAAAGAAAGAGACATTAATAGAAAACCATTCGATTTAAGTTCTAGAAATAATGGGAAAACAACATCAAAAGATTTACTTTCAATGTATTCAAAGAATTCAGTTGAACAAAAGAAAAATAATTTATTGCAAAAGAATGATTCTTCAGAATTGAAAACTTCTTTCTTCGATAAATGGAGCTTTTTTAAAATTTCAAATCCGTCTGCAACAACAATGGTAAGTTCAGAAGTTGGTAAATTACAAAAAAGTGATACCAAAATAAGAAGGCTTGTTAACGGCAATAGTAATAACTCTCGATTGCGTTATAACCAGTACAATGTAAATAATTTACAGAATAAACCAACTGCAAGTAATAAGAATGATTATAATAGTCCTTCAATGTTAATCATGGGACCAAATGGTTCAAAATTCTATTCAGCTTTAGATGAGCCAGTATTTGATAATACAATTTCGTTTACAGAATTACGCAATGCTTTGAATACAGAATTAAGATTAGCATTTTAAAAAATAAACTGCGACGTAGCATTGATAAATTTGTTTCATATATTCCGACATTAAAAAAATCATTTAATTGATTATCTCATTCACAATCCATATTGCATATTGTATTTTACAACAAGCTACATTCAAGATACCCAAACTATTCTTATCTATTCATATCTTCTATTAACAACTTCAAAAAAACTATACATTACATTAAGTATTCTGTTTCGTTACAATACATGGATATAAAACAATAACGGACAATTAATTTATTTGTAACACTATGCCTAATTTATAGATAATTAAATATTAATTAGTAAATTTAATATTTTAAAATTAAAAAGTATTATTTTCCTCAAAATATATAATCTATACGTGTATATAAATAAGATGCATTGTTGTCTGAAATAGAATATTGATTATTGTTCAAAACTTTCATCATGACTATCAAATAGTTTGTTCGTATTGTTATTTTGCTTGACATTGCTTGCAAATGAAAGGTTACTCTTTTTTTTTGGAGCAACCAATTTTCTTGATTTACTCATGAAAGTTATAGAAGCACGAGCACTACCAACAGCTCTATATGATTTTGAAATTTTAACTGTTTTATTACCTTCTTTGAATTTAGCATCAATACTGACATTAGAACCAAATGATTTTAAAACAGAAGTTTCCTTAATATCTTCAAATGGAGAGCTTTCGTTTTGCTCATCAAGATCATTTAATCTAGAAGAAATAGAGCTGCTACGAGAGCTAGGTAAAGCTTGTAATGATTTAATAGAGCTATGGCTTTTCAAACTATATAGATCATGGGTAGCACTTTGATGCTGTTCTTTGCTTAGCTTATTATTCAATTCAAATTCCTCTAAGTTTCTATTGCTATTTAAGAAAGAAAGACTTCTTTGAACGAATTCTTCAGAAATGACAATTTTTTTCTTCTTATTCACAGTTTCTGAGCTTTTATTTTCTTCGATTCCAGTTTCATTATGTGTATCAACAATGGATATGGATTCGGAAACTTCTTCATGGGCATCGAATGGATTTTTGTTTTCAATAATATCATCGACCATACTTTCAAAAAATGCATGAGATTTGGGATTTTTCACAAGTTTTGTATTTCCTTCGAGCTCTAAACGTTTTTCTCTCATCAAAGCTCTTCTTTTGGCCCTATATTCTTGAAGTTCATCGTCTTCATCATCACTGAATTCCATATCCATGGCCCCTTTTCTTCTTTTACGGAAACCACCATTCTTAATATCGTATAATATTTTATTAACCATTTGTATATCCATCTCTTTATTTTCTTCTGCAAGCATTTGACGAATTTCATCTGGGTTAAAATTAGACTTACTGTAATCATCAATCATTTTTTCAACTTCAGAATCATATTCATCAGATAATTCACCATCCACACCACCGATACCATGCCATTCATCTTCAGATTCTTCAGCTTCCACTTCGAACATGTCAGTGATACCCTTAGACTTCAGTTCTTTTAACTTCTGGGCCTTTTTGCGTTCTTGTTGTTTTCTTTTCTCTAATTCAATTTTGACTATTTCTCGATAGGCTTCCTCATCTTGCTGAGTGTCTGAATCTTCATCACCGTTTTGAACATCTTCATTATCACTGTTATTGTTGATGGCATTGCTCTGAGTATCTAAATCAGAATTAGAAACAAGATTATCTCCATAATGACCTAAATTAATTGCATTCGGTGTATGTCTAGAAGGTTCGTCATCTTCAATATCTGAATCCTGAATTACTTTTGATTTTAGAGTCTTACGATTCTTAATCCTAAAAATATCAGACTCTTCATCATCACCTTCACCACTTGTATTTACCAAATCATTAGTATCGGAATTTGCATCCTTGTTGTGTATACTACCAACTTCAACTGTTTCAGAAATAACAAAATTATCAAGTTTATTATTTTTGTCTAAATTATCTTGCGAAAGAGAGAGATCGTCATCATCATCACTAGTATTATCATTTTCATCATGTTCATTATTATTTTCACCTTCAGATAAATCAGATTCTTCCAATTCGTTTGCACTATAGTCAAAATCAGAATTATCTTCTCCATTTTCAGCTTTCTCTTTCTGTTTTTCACGTAGCCTTATTCTTTTATTTCTTTCAATTTCTTGTTCTAAAAGATTTTCAACAATTTCCTTCTCTTTCTCGATGTCTTCAAGTTTATACCCCTTCCTTTCTACAAGTTCTTTTTGGTGATTTAGAATTTGATCTCTGCTAGCCTTTTTCAAGTTAGAATATAATTCAGTTAAATCGTTTTGATTAGTCTTTTTTGTTACAACTGGTCTATTTTTTGATCTTTTGGCTTTTATATTCAAAATAACGGCCTTTGATGCATAGGATATCGAATTAGCATTGTCCATATCATCATCACTGTCTGAAAATTCAATACATTGATTATTGTTTATTTTATCTCTTAAACCATTTTCATAATTACTTAAAGCATTTATTTTTGGTATTATACTACTTGACAGTTGAGGTTTTTCGATTCCTGAATCTGTTTGTTCATCTTTATTAATTTCTTCAAGAGCGTCACCTATTTTTTCTTGTTCATCATCAGAAGAACTAGGATCATCAAAATGTGCTAAAAAATCTTCTTTAGTAAATTTTGTTTTTGAATAATAACTTTTCTGTGGTTTTTTATATTCAGCTCCGATACTTTTTTGTTTTAATTCATCTTCTTCTTGTTGCATCTCCCTTTCAATCTCTTTTATCTTTAAATCAGAGGTAAGCTGTGTATTGTCAGTAATTGTAGGTGAAAATGGTTGTGTCTCATCATTTATCTGAGTAAGTTCTGTTTGATGGTTTATCTGCGTTGGCTGTGTTGGATTGTTTATTTGAGTAGGTTGTGTTTGAGTATTTACTTGAGTTGGTTGTGTTTGAGTATTTACTTGAGTTGGTTGCGTCCCCTCAACGTTCATTTGCGTGTTCGTTGACTTGAAGCTATTTGTTTCAACAAAAACCTTAGTAGATGCACCACCTAAACTATTAATATTATCTGAAGTTAATAAATTTCCAGTAATGTTTAATAGTCTTTTAATCTTATCATTTTGAGTTTGTTTAACAGTCCTGTCATTTGATGGTTCAAGAATTCTTTGAGTACTTTCTATATTCGTCATAATTGCAGTATTTTCTCCATTAGTTAACTCTTTAATAACCTGAGTTGCTTTAAAAGTTGCAGTATTTGAAGTTTGAAGCATCCTTTGTTTTTCGATAATCTGTGCTTGTTTTTTCTTCTCTTCTTCTTCTAAATCTTCACCACCATCATATAAATTTGAAATTATTTGAGTTTGTGATATAATTTGTTCCTCATTCTGTTTATCAAATTCAGTTTCCTTACTTTTATCATCACTGGCATGTAGTCTATTCCTAATTTGATCAAGCTTTGAGTTGCCAAAAAGTATACTTCCACCAAATAGTGAGATATTATTACTAGTGGATTCTTCAATTCCATTTTTGTTGGCATCTAAGTTACTACTATCTTCAATAACTTTCTTATAAGTTGTTCTTTTTTTGCCCTTACTAGCAGTTAAATCATTCAGTAATGAATCCATTGTCGCCTTAA
The DNA here is from genome assembly GCA_030565105.1 of Vanderwaltozyma verrucispora. Classification (NCBI taxonomy): domain Eukaryota; kingdom Fungi; phylum Ascomycota; class Saccharomycetes; order Saccharomycetales; family Saccharomycetaceae; genus Vanderwaltozyma; species Vanderwaltozyma verrucispora. The sequence goes on along the minus strand of JAJMAX010000181.1, from coordinate 3,338 downwards.
GTTAGTCCTATTTGAGAGGCTAAATGTGAAGTATATTTAATGCAAATTTCTCTACCAATAAGTAATCCAATTATTTAAATATTTTTAATATAGATGTAATTATACGTGTTCATGATATCATAACAAGATGAAGTTACAATTAATCGACAAATAGCTTAAAGATGAGATATCTATTCCATTTTATTTTATCACAAATTTATAAAATGTAAATAAAAATATTTACGCGACGCGTATGCCTATTAGTATTAGTACGTAATGAAGGTATAAAAGTATAATTACAACCATATTTTATAGTGTTTATTAGTTAGAATACTATTTGACTTTTATATATAAGGAATTGGATTGTAGTAAGGAAACTATTTCAATGGACCAATATATCTTGGATTAAAATATATATATTATATCTTGAGTCTATTTTACAAATGTGTTCAGTATTTAATTAATGATAGTTTTAATGAGATGAAAAAGATTTATGAAATGGAATTAAATGTTCAATTGAACAGTTTATTTTTTTGATTTTTTTGAACTTTTTGAACTTTTTGATTCTTCTTCATTATTGTCGTCTTCCGAATCTTTGCTGGTACGTTTTTTCGATTTACTGCTTAAAGTACTACTATAATCATCTTCTTTTGGAGCAATATAATCTTTACTTCTTTCCTTTTCCTTTTCAACTTGTTTTTCAGCTTGTTGCTCTCTACGTTCTTGTAAACGTTTAACATCTTTTTCTTTCTTACTTAGGAAATATTCACCACTTTCAATTTCCAAATCAACCTTTCTAGGTTGTTGAACAGGTGGGAATGGAGTGTAAACTTTCTTTTCTTTCTTAGGTTTAGTAGATTTCTTCTTACGAGCAACATTTCTCTTTTTAAACATTGGTAAAAATCTTGACCAATCTTCATTAGCTAATTCAGGTTTTTTAGCTAATTCTCTTTTGATCATTAATTCTTTAATATGATAAATTGGATGAATATTTTTCATACAATCCTCAACAACACGACGAATTTCTTTTAAACCTTTAAATGTACCCATTACACTTACAGTATTACCTTGAACTAAAATATAACATTTTGTTAATAATTCTAATGCTTTCAATGTGTTACCATTTGGACCAACTAAACGTTGTCTTCTTTTAACAAATCTTTCTTTATTTGTAACAAAATTACCAATTTTAATAACATCACAAGCCATATCATCTTGTAAAATTTTAACTGCTTGTGGGAATGGTACTGAACGTGCTAATAATTTAATTAAATCACGAGCTTTCAAAATAATAGCTGGATCATAAGTCTTTCTTGTTGTCTTTACAGTCATTGAACCTTCAACTAAATTTAATGTACAACCAATATTAAATTTATCTAATGATTTTGTTACATCATTCCAAACAGATTTTAAATAAATTTCTCTATATTTTGGGAATAAAGTCATAAAACTTGATTCTTCTGCAAATGGTAAACCAGAAGCATTATCTTCTGGTTTAAATTCTTCAATATTCCATTTATCGATATCTTCGGTATCCCAAGGTTTATCTCTGTTGTGAGTAGAAACCATCTTTATTTATTTATTTGTGTGTGTGAGTGTGTGTGTTTTTTTTTTTTACTTAATTAATTACCAATTCCAAATAAAAGATTCTAATGATAACTCATACAAATAAGTAAAGAACTTCTTAAATAATATATGATTTAATTACGTATAATTAATTAATTTTTCACTTTTTTGAGATGAGCATCTCATTAAATTTTAAAAAATTTTTCACTTCATCGCTTTAAATTTTCAAGATGCTAAAAAAATAACGTACAAAATAATTAATGCATATGAATGAATTCAACTATTGAACAATAGATATTTATTTGAACAATCAGTTGGTGATATTGCTACTATTTTGAAGTTCAGTTTTGCTGATAAACAGTATACAAGAGACTTATTCAGCTAAATTTTATATATATGTATATATAAAAGTGTTCCAAAGGAAAGTGATATAGCAAAAAGTGAGCCCAAATATAATATAATATAATATAATAGCAGATACAATAATGGCTAGAGGTAACAAAAAGAAGTTTAATAGTACTAACGGTAAAAAGAAAGTGAATAAAACCAGTCGTAAGAATGCCATATCACAATCAGATAAGAAAAGGAATAAAATTATTACTGAAAAACTAAATAGTGGTACTGATTTATTACCGACAGATATATTAAAATTGAATAATAATACAGTATTAAAAACTAAAACAAAGAATATAAATACATTAGAAGCTAAAAATTTAATAGAAGATAATATAAAAGATCGTGAAACAATTAAAAAAATTGAATCAGATAAGAAAGATGTTGATGATAATATGTTAAAACAGTTAGAATTGATGTCGGGGTTTAAATTATAATGTATTTTTTTAAATCACATATTTATAAATGTGTGTGTAAAGATAAATTAATAGATACTAATATTATTACTTCAAATATGTACAGAATATTGATTTTAATGTGTGGAGATATATGTAGATACACATGTATATATATAACTTGGTATTTGGTTTGAATTCCTAATGAAAAGTATTTACTTATTATTATTATTGTGATTCAAGAATATATTGCATTTCTTTTTTTATTTTTTTCAAACTTTTGAACTTTCAAACTTTTGAACTTTTAAACTTTAAATTCTTGTTGATCTTAAACCAGCAGCAGAACGGAATATAGCATCACCTTCAGCATAACCTCTACCGATACCAAAACCTACACCTAACCAAACAGGGAATGCTCTACGTTTAAATAATAATATTGATGTAACTACGCCAACACCAAAACCCAATCCAGTTTTAACTATCATATTTGATAATACAACATCCCATTTATCATTTAATATTGATCTTGATGGAGCAGTTGAAGTAACCGAAACATCTTTGACGTCTGAAACACTTTCTGCCATTTTTTTTAAGTAGAAGAGTATGTATGTATGTGTGTGTGTGTGTGTGTGTGCACTTGCTGAACTTTAAGGTTAGTTCAATAAATGCAATTGCTGCAACCGATGTAATCAAACAATTAAACAATGATAATCTAAAATATTCATTGTAAATATCCAAACTGAAAACCAATCAATAATTCTTTCCAGTCTCCTTCTTTGTATAAACCGATAGCTGTGAGGCAGGGTAAATGAAGTCACAAGTAGACAAGCAGTACGGAAAGATGCAGATGATTGGTTTAAAGTGGTTACATTGGGAGACCTGGTGTATGTCCAGCGTAATTACACAATGGAGTGATGTGTGAAGCACATAGACGAGTAGTATCTGGTATGTAGGTTACTTATATAAACTGAGTTATTACTGCTTGTGTGCTGTTACAAACGTATT
>JAJMAX010000180.1:0-12695 GCA_030565105.1 Vanderwaltozyma verrucispora | reverse complement strand
TGTTGTTGTTGTTGTTGTTGTTGTTGTTGTTGTTGTTGTTGTTGTTGTTGTTGTTTGTTAGGAGTTATTTTTACGTTTTTTAAAAGACATCCTGCTGTTGATAATATTGAATAAAATCTATTAAACATATCATTATTTTCTATAACAACTTGAAATCTTTTAATTTGAACTAATCCAGAAGTTTTTGTGTTTTTTAAAATGTACTTACATGCCACAGATGGATTCATAACAGTAAACTGAATAGTGTTATGAGATCCATGAACTGGGAAAATCGCATGTTCCAAAATTTCAGTAGGTGACTTGAAAACTTGTAAAGAAATTTTATTAGGTTCTAATATAAATAACTTCAAAAATATATCATTTTTAGAAGAAATATGCTTCCACTTTCGGATATCTAATGGGTTGGTCTTAGATTGAAATCCTTCTGATACTAATATCGGTTCTGAATAAAATGAGTAGATCTTTACTGGCACAATAATAACTGAACTCATTTTGTTTTATGCGTACTTATAATCGATATTTATTTGGCATATTTTGATTTTATTGATACAAATAACTATATATTAGGAACAATTCTTTTAAATATATAAATTTAAAAAATTAACCGCCGACCTCATTTATTCATTTCTTTCTCTTCCTGAATCTGTTTTTTATTGTACCTTAAAGCTAAATTCCGCTTTGACCATTTTAGCGAAAAAATTAATCGTCTCATATAAAGAAAAGTGTAAAAACTAATTTGACTAATGAATGTTGCTAATTTCTTTTACAACGTCTGATCGTATTATTTATGTACAATAAGATCTTGTAACCACTTAATATAAATTCTTTTTTTTTTGGAAATGAAGGAGACAAAATAAATAGAAATTCAAAAAGCAATGGTGTATTTTTACACATCTCAACATCCAGGATATTCTACACCTCATCAAATTGTAGCAGGTAAAGATAAATTTGAAAATGATCTTTTAATAAAGTGGGGTTACCGTGAACTTGAGTATATTTGGTTCCATGCAGATAAATATTCCAGTGGTCATATTTATTTAAAGTTACTTTCTCATGAGAAATCATTAGAAGATGTTCCTCAAGAAGTGTTGAACGATTGTTTACAACTTTGTAAATCCGAATCAATACAAGGTAATAAATTACCTCAATGTACTATAATATCAACACCATGGCATAATTTACGTAAAAATAGATATATGAATCCAGGTGAAGTATCATTTAAGTCAATGAGAGCATGCACTAAAATTGAATGTTACGCAAGAGATAATAAGATATTGAATAGATTACAGAAAACGAGAGTTGAATTGAGTAATAATGTTGAAACTATATTAAACGAAGCTAAAAAGACCAAAGATGGTGATTTTTTCATAAAACTGATAGATTCTAACAGAGAACAGCTTCAAGAAGATGAAAAAAATAGAAAACAAGAGAAGAAGCAAAAGAAGAAGAAAGAACAACAAGAACTTTTTGAAAATGATGATTTTTCAGATATTCCCAATTATTAAAAAAGCATGATATATTTTAACATTGTAATATTATTAAGTATATTAGATATTTTAAATTAACATCTACTTATGTATTTAGTTTAGCAACATCTGTCACGTGATTGATGAATAAAATATTTTCTAACTGAAAATTTTTTTTACTTTTTTAAAGAATATATAAAACATATAAAATGTACATTTGCGATGAGATATGAAATATATGAATTGTTAGGTCTTTATATGCATTATTTTTACTTATAAATTAACTAATATAACGAAAATAGCTCATTTAACAATGTCCAAAAGATCAGTTGAATACAACGAACAAGAAGAAAGAAGTGTTTCAGCTAGAACAAACACACAAGATGCCCCATCATCGGCCAATGTAACCGATGCTACTAACGATGTCGAAATGGATGGTGGATTTGAAGATCAATATAGTGATGAATTTGAAAGTGATGGTGAAATTATTGAATTAGATGACGAAAATGATGAAGATGATGAAAACTTAAATTCTAAAGAATATTTTGAAAAGAAACAAAAACAAGCTGAAATGATGTTAAGCAATGATATAAATGGCGGTGACGAATCAAAAGAAAATTCCACTGGTCCACAATTATATATGCCAAATATCTCTCGACCATTAGGCCCGGATGAAGTTTTAGAAGCTGATCCTTCTGTTTATGAAATGTTACACAATGTTAATTTACCATGGCCATGTTTGACCTTAGATATTATTCCAGATAATTTAGGTTCAGAGCGTAGAAACTATCCTCAATCTATCCTAATGACTACTGCTACTCAAGCTTCAAAAAAGAAAGATAATGAATTAATGGTTTTAAAATTATCTCAATTGTCCAAGACATTAGTTAAAGAAGATGAAGATGAAGATGATGAGGATGAAGATAATGAAGATGATGACTCTGATCCAATCTTAGAAGATGAAAACATTTCTTTAAGGGATACTACAAACAGATTACGTGTCTCACCATTTGCATCTTCAAGCCAAGAAGTATTGACCGCTACCATGAGTGAAAATGGTGAAGTTTATATTTTTGATGTAGCTCCACAAGCTAAATGCTTTGATGTTCCAGGTTATCAAATTCCAAAAACAGCTAAAAGAGCTATACATACCGTTAGAAACCATGGTAATGTTGAAGGTTATGCTTTAGATTGGTCTCCTTTAATCAAATCAGGTGCATTATTGACTGGTGACTGTTCAGGTCAAGTTTACTTCACACAAAGACATACATCCAAATGGGTAACAGATAAACAACCATTTAAAGTAAATAACAATAAGTCTATCGAAGATATTCAATGGTCTCGCACAGAAAATACCGTGTTTGCTACTTCTGGTTGTGATGGTTATATTAGAATCTGGGACACAAGATCTAAGAAACATCAACCTGCCATTTCTACTAAAGTTTCCAACACAGATGTAAATGTTATAAGTTGGAATGAAAAGATGGGCTATTTATTAGCCAGTGGTGATGACAATGGTACATGGGGTGTTTGGGATTTAAGACAATTTTCCCCAGCTTCTGAATCAGCTCAACCAGTTGCTCAATATGATTTCCACAAGGGCGCTATTACATCCATCAGTTTCAATCCATTAGATGAGTCAATTGTTGCAGTAGCGTCAGAAGATAACACAGTAACATTATGGGATTTATCTGTTGAAGCAGATGATGAAGAAATTAAACAACAAACTGTTGAAAATAAAGAATTAGCTCAAATTCCTCCACAATTATTATTTGTCCATTGGCAAAAAGAAGTTAAAGATGTCAAATGGCACAGACAAATTCCTGGTTGTTTGGTAAGTACCGGTACTGATGGTTTGAACATCTGGAAGACAATCAGTGTCTAAAAAGTGTATATTTCACACTTTTATTTTATTATATAATATACAGAGGTACTACATATATACATATATAGATTTATGTATATGTAATATGTAATTTTGTATCATACATTATTAATGCATAAATTTTTATTTTAATATATTTAAATCATAAATAACTACTAACTGACTTCTTTATAGTTACTATTGTATGTGAAAGTTTTAATATTTTAAGCGAGGAAAGGGTTACTTATTTGAAATTCAGAGATGGTTGAAAAATAATAAATATAAGAAGTGAAGTAAAAAACTACACCACAATAATAGTTTTTTATTGTTATATATGTATATAAGATAACAAAAATAAGAACAGTCATTTAATCATGAACATATGGCCTGTAAGTCCACCTCAGACCCTGAGCATTCCTCTGAGGAGAAATGAATTGCCTGAAGAAATTGATGATATTAATATCATACAAACAGTTAAGTTGCCTTCGTCTAATTTGATTATAATGTTAACTGCAACACGAATTTTAATATATAACTTTAAACCATTTGCTTTAATTGCTTCTCATGAAAGATCAATTGAGTCATTATCAGAGTTTGGTGTTAATAAAATACTAGCAACATCGAACGTCTACTTAGATGATTCCCAAAATTTAATTGACGAAGAAAATATAACTGATTTACCATATTTTCAAAAATTAACAGTATTTTATGTTGCAACAGAGAAAAATTATTTATTGACATACCAAATCTTGAAAAATGCTAACGCTACATCAATATTTCAAGAATATGGTTTACCGATTCTAGATCCCAATAAAAAAACTATAAATGCTGAGCAAGATTACGATGACACAATTGATGATGATACTTTAATAGTTTTCGAAAAAACTAAACACAATAAAGTAATTCAAAATGGCTACGCAACATCAATAGAAAAGGGTTTCATACAATATCTGACATCAGATTCAGATACTCTAGAAGAATTACCAATAAAAAAGGTAGAATTAAGATTAAAAATCGTTTTAAAATTTGATCATGAAATTATTGATTTACAGGGCTTTAAGAGTGCCTCTACTGCTGAAAAAGGGATTCTTGAAGATAATTTATTTATATTATTCCCTCACGGTCTTCAAATATTAAACTTAAATGATATGAAATTAAAAAATTCTGAACTTGTTAACATGATAGGCGGCAAGAAAATTCATATTATAGACAAAAGTTTATACGTATTACTACAAGAAAAAGATACAGATAAATATGATTTTAATGTAATTGATTTGAAAACAAGGACTATAACATCACAAAAGTTAAATTTTACCACAATTCAGGCAAGTTTTAACTTTTCAAATAAATTAATCATTATATCAGACAATATTTTGACTTATTTTGATCCTCAGAATACATCAAGAACTTATTCCTGGTCTCCAAAATTTAAAATAAAAATGTGCAAGAAAATTAACAACAATTTATTGTTGTTAATATCAACTAAGAATGTAATTTATATATTTTCTAAATTTGGCAATTTACTGTTTACCACAGAAGACGAAGAAGAAGAATCAGCAACATATCTGAAGTATTCTGATTTTGTTTACTTTGATTCAAGTTTAATTTTAGTTACCGAGACAGGTCAATATCAATACTGGAGATTTTGGGAATCTTCTGAAAAACTATGCTTCGATTTCCGTTTTCCTAGATCGTACACACTTACAACTAATAACAACGATATTGCACTATATTCAACAGCTGATGATGTTCGACAAAAAAATGAAATGCTACAACTGCTTTTGTTACCAACCAAAACATTCAATAATTATATATCTTTAGTACGTGTAACTGGTACTCTTAAAATGATAGCAGTTTATGTCGCAAATAAAAATATTCTATTGATTCAAAATACATTGACCTCTATATGGTATACCTTTACCGAGCAAAATATAGTTGATATGTATTGGCTTGGGAACAATTATTTAATTTGTCAAATTATTAAGGATGATGATTCTCATTGTTTACTCTGTTTGAAGTTTCCCCTACAAGATATTGTCACTGAAAATATTTTGAAATACGTAATATGGGAGTATGAAATACCTGGTTTCAAGAGATTATTGAACTTTCATGTTAACACTTTAATTCATTATAAAAAAATTAAAAGAAAATCTACAAAGGAAACAGATCAAAGTCATCAACAAGATAATCTTTATAAAACTGGAGAGATTTTACTTACATTTGAAAATGAAATATTGATTGTAGATGTTATATCCATTATAAGCAATACTGGTTTTAATATAGTGAAAAAATTCCATCCTTATCAAAAAGTCAACTTACCATCTGTAATAAATACTAAGTATGTTAATTGGGCAACTAATTATAGAGATGGTATTTTATTGCTTTTTGAAGATAAATTAGTCAAATTGACTAAATTAAGCGCCGAAAATGTAGATTTTCTAGTCCTTATTGATAAAGTTGAAAATATCGTGGATATTTTGGAGAATGACATATATATAATTCGAGGACAGTCATTAGATATATTTACTTTTGAAGATTTATGGGAACAAAGAAATGAAACGATTTCAATTGATATTGATGATGAATTTTATCCGATTTCTATTTCACCTAACTCTGCAATGTTACATGGTATCCACTGTATTTATCATACTAATTCAACAAAATTGAATATTAAAAATGAGATTTATTTGGATGAAATTATAAAAGTTAAACTTGAAAAAGGTATAAGTAAACATGAAATTAACGCAAAATATCAATCGTTAAATCATTATAAATTTTCTTTAGAGAAAATTCTTTCATTTAAAATTTTAGAAAATGAACCTTTAGATGGTATTATTGATTTAATTAAAAAATGTGATGAAGTTAATATTAATGGAGTTATTAAATTTGAAAATGGTAATATGTTAGAAATTATAAGTAATTGTCTGAGAAAAATTGAAATAAAACATTGGAACTTTTTATTTGAGAGTTTAAGTTTAACACCAAGAGATTTATTAGCTAAATGTATTGAAAATAATGAAGTTAAAATTTTAGGTGTATTATTAATTGTATTTTTAAACTATAATGAAGCAGATTTGATGGATGATTTAAGAGAAGATAATTCTGTTAAAAAGGAAACCATTAAAATAAAGAACAATAGTAAAAATAAAAATAAAAATAAGAATAAGAATAAAAAAAATAATAAGAACGATGACAAGGAAAAAAGCAATGATAACAGTGTAAAAGAAGAAACAGATAATTCGGTAGTTAATGTTTTAAAAGATGAAGATTTAATGTTAGAAATTTTAAAACTATTAGTTACAGGAGCTGCTAATGCAACAGATTTAGTAAAAGCATCAGAATTATGGGACATGTGTTTCCAGTTAATCAGGTTGTTGAAAGAGTTAGATAAAGAAAATAAGACACAGTTAGTTCAAAAAGCCTTGAATATTCTATATTAAGACAAACCCAACATGAACAATCCGACTAAAAAAACAAACGAGTAAATAATTTTTTTATTTAAACAATAACGTAGTTGTAATTGTATATGATATTCTGTAACAAATAATAAGTTAGCTAATTCAAAACTGATCTGGTATATACTTCTGAAGCAACCACGAACGTTATATACAGTTTCCAGATCATGTGACTCACAACCAATGATTTTTGCATAAATCTCAGTGGCTCTGACCCGATAAAAAAAGAAATCTCGAGAAAGTTTTCAAGGGGACGTGATGATTGGGAAAACCGTGAAGAGGCAATAGTGAACCCAGGGAGATCTCAGCTGCCGAGAGTGTCGAGATCTCAAAGCTACTACTGTAATCGATCGATGAAATACTGCTATTGAATGAAGAAGGTTGTTGCTCTAACTTCATGATCTTGGATATTGATGCTTTTGTTTCTTGTAACAGCTGACAATTATATATTATTATATTATATATACAATTTTTATTGTATTTTTTTATATTGTTTTAGTTTGTTTTCTTGTTTTGCATCTTTTATTTTTATTTGAACAACTTACAGTTTCTTGAATTTTGATATATTTGTTATATGCGTTTGCTTAAATTAAGCTACTAAATTAGATAGGTCAACTGATATTAATAATAAACAAACAATGTCTGATGCACAAGAAACTAAATTGAAAACTGTCGGCTTTGATGCTAGATTTCCAAACCAAAACCAAACAAAACATTGTTGGCAATCATATGTCGATTACCACAAGTGTATTAATGTAAAGGGTGAAGATTTTGCTCCATGTAAAGTATTTTGGAAGACATATTCTTCTCTATGTCCAATTGATTGGATTGAAAAATGGGATGACCAACGAGCAAATGGAACTTTTGCTGGTGATATAGACAATAGTTAAAATGTTATCTTTTAAAGTTAATCAAAAACTTTAAATTGTCGACTATTTTATTTTTATCTTTACCTGCGTTTTTTTTTAATTTATTTAATGATTCTATTCTTACCTTTTATGCACTATAATTCAAAAATTCTATTAGAAACTATAACCCAATATGTTCATTAATGTCTTTTTAATAATGTTTGTATTTCGTGTCGTTTAATTTCACTTTCATTACTTTTTATGAGATGAGATGAGATGATAATAAAATAAATTGAAACACAAATAGAGAAGAAAAAAACAGTTATTAACTTAGCTGTTGTATAATATATTGATGATTACATATAACAAGTCTGCATATTCTCTTTTAAACTAATTCCATATTTTTTTTATATTTTTGTTTTAATTAGTATATGGATTCAAGTAGTGTAATGACATATATTTATTATGTATTAAAAATTATTACTTTGAAAATTTTTATAGCCAATATACTCAATTGCGAGTGTGATAATTCATATCTCTATATATCTCTCTCTCTTTATTTATATATATATATATTATTCATCTACATATTAAAATAATGTTAATATGTAGAGGAGCCGCGTCTTAGAGTCTGTAATTAAAAATAAATATATTGATTATTCTATTTAAAAAATTGATAAATGATTTTTGTTATGATTCTAAAAATACTAACAATATTAAAGAGTTGTCTAATGTCCAATGTTAACTGAAAGACAACTGTTAGACGTTGTTTCTAATAATATTTATTTCTCAACTAAAGCAGGTGCCACTGAAATTCAAATTGAAATAGATTCTCGAACTGGCGGCTATTTTTATTTGTCGATATTTGATAACAGTTACTGTCAATCACTTCTAGATATAAATTCAATAAAAGTAATTAAAAATAGAAGAATTGAATATTTGAAAATTATATCAGGTTCTTTATTTTCGGAGTGCACTGTACAGTCAAAATTAAATGATGTTGCTCTATCTTTTGACATAAAAGCCAGATATATAAAAGGAATTTCGAGAAAAGTAAATATAAGAAGAAATGGAATAAATATTATATTACAAAATTTTCAAATTAAAAACAATAAAATCAATATAAATAAAGCAAATGAATTAGTTGAAAATTTAGTCAATCACTATTCAATAATTCATAGAAGAATTAGATTTAATCTCTTTGAATGCACTTTTGGCAAGAAGAAAAAATTGATTCAAAAGAATAAGATAAATGGAATACAACCTTATATTTCAGGAAGCTTAGCAATGTCAAATTTTTTGAAAACGAAAGGAATTACTCTAAGTAAATTTATTGAGAAAACAAATATAGAAGTAAATGAAAATGTAAAGATTGACTTGATTATTCCTAACACAACAACAATTATTAAACCTGATATCGAATGTTTATATTTTTCTATTAATGAAAGGATTGATGCATTATCAAATAAATATTTAAAAGATATATCAAAAATTATAAACGATTTGTATTCATCTATACTGATGATTAAACCAAAAATATGGTATTTAAATATATCAATAGATGAATCTTATAAATTAGTATACTTAGCTGAAATATTTTTGGATTTTGATACTTATTTGTCAGATTTTATCAGTAAGTTGCTAAATGATGACATGAAAAAAAAAATAACTACTAATTTGAACCATCCAAATCGAAATAAAAGACCAACGAAAACCTATGGAGATATCGAATTGAGCAGATGTAGCCTAAAGTCACTATTTGAATATGAAAATAAGGAAGACGATTTAAAAAAAAGAGAAGTGAATTTTAAAACAAAAAATTCTGGGAACAAAATTGATGTATTTATTAAATCGACAACACAATATCCTATAACTTCTCAACTGGACTATGCTAAACCACAAATTCCAGAAAAAATTGATGAAAATATTAGATATTCTCCAGAAAATCAAGCAGCATTGGAAGTAACAAAAAAACGAAACTTGAGTAATGAATCATTGATTTCGAATGATGGAAACTGGTATTTAAACCAGTACAGAAGTGATGATCTTGATGAAAATGAGACAGCTATTAAAGATGATACCACAAATATCGGTTCTTCTCAATTGCAAGAGAAAATATGTAATGAAGATTTAGAACTTTTAAAGGATTGTACAATTTCTAACCCATTTTTAATTTCGAAATTAAGAAGAACAGGTAAAATTATTAATGATAGTACTTCTAATGTATATTTTTTGAAGAAATCGGGAAACTATAATAAAAACAAAGAGTTAAAAAGTAAATTCGAAGATGGCATTAATGATCAATCTCTTGAAATCTTTAATGATACAACACTAATTGAAGATAATATTGAAACTCGTGATATAAGCTAGCAGTATAATAAAAATATATGTAATGTTAGCAAACAATCGTGACGCGCATGATATAAATATTTACTTATTTCAATAAAGTAAACATTTTCACTAAAAGCTTCCACGATGAACGTGATTCTTTTATAATAGTAACTGAAAAAAGTAAACAAAAAATGTTTAACTATAATTCGAAAATACTTAAATGGATATTCATTGAAGAATTTTGTACAGAAGTTTAGCACGTTGGATTAAGATTCAATGAAGAGATCGAATAATGCGACAATAGTAAACAATAGTTCATAAACTTAGATGCAAAGATTAAAGATAGATCTAATTTTGGTGAGAACAATCTCCTTTCTATATGTACGTACTTGTTGCAAACTTTAGATAATTACCCATTTGGTCATAGTAGCCTATTGGGTGCAGTCGCGTGTTACTATCTCTCATACGAACATTGTAGGCAAAAGTGAATTTTTCCGAGTAATTTTTTGTAATTGATTTCTAAGAAAGCCTTTAACCGATTTTTCAGTTACTAAATTACCAAGACTATTAACTGATACAAGCAAAGCATGAAAACTATTTTACGATTATAAATTTATTATTGCTTTTGGCAATGCGTTTTTAATAAAAGTTGATTTACTAATTCAATATAATTACATTCCTATAAATTGCTTTAGTTGTTCCTGTTCGAAACTGTTCTAAATTTTGAAAGTGTAGGATCTTTATATATAGTATTGATGATTAAAAGGATCTTCAATTTAAAAATTAAAATATATTTGGTTTAACTTTTCAAAACTATAGAAGCATAGAGTTATATTATAATAACTTTGATCAAAAATTCTTGGATCCTAAAACTTATCCAAAAATTTATTTTTATTTTAAATTTCGGAATCACAACCTATCTTTTGTTGTAATTACTACAATAGAGATATTCTGCTAATTGCATTTTAGTTTTCTATCAAAAATATTCAAATCAGATAAAGAGAAACACAAATATAATTAAGGTTCCAAATTTCTAAACATCTATTTTACTTTTGAATACAGGTAAAGAAGTAATAATACACATCCCTAACTTTTTATCTACTTTTAAACTGAAACATCCAATATAGCCCAAATGAAAAAAAGAATGGAAATTATTAGAAAATTTGGTAAATTTATTGGTCCAGGTATAATGGTAAGTGTTGCATATATGGATCCTGGTAATTATTCTACTAGTGTATCAGGAGGTGCTCAATATAAATACCAATTACTGTTTTCTATATTTATCTCAAATATTTTTGCTGTGTTACTACAATGTCTATGTATTAAATTAGGCACAGTAACAGGATATGATTTAGCTGAAAATTGTCGTCGTAACTTACCCAGAAAATTAAATTTAATTATTTACTTTTTTGCAGAAATAGCTATTATAGCCACTGATCTAGCGGAAGTCGTTGGTACAGCCATAGCATTACAAATTTTATTTGGAATACCTTTGACACTCGGTGTGGTATTGACAGTATTAGATGTTTTAGTAATTTTAATGTTTTACAGACCCGAAGGGCACTCGATGAAAAAGGTAAGAATGTTTGAAATATTTGTCAGTTGTTTAGTTGCATGCACAGTAACATGTTTTGTGTTGGAATTATTTAAAATTTCAATTTCTGATAAAATGGAGATATGGAAAGGATTTTTGCCAACGAAAATAATTTTTCAAGATCAGCAAGCTCTTTATATTTCATTAGGTATATTAGGTGCAACAGTTATGCCACATTCATTATATTTAGGCTCTTCTGTAGTGATGCCAAGATTATATGACTATGATTTGAAAAAATATGGTTCAGTTGGTTCTCGTCCAAGTTTAAGTGCAATTAAATACTCATTGAATTATTCATACGCTGAGTTAATAATATCATTATTTTTAATTGCTACTTTTGTAAATTCAGCCATTTTGATTGTAGCTGGTGCAACACTATATGGTCAACCGGAAGCTGCTGATGCAGATTTATTATCGATTTATAACTTATTAGTGCATTATATTTCACCTGCAGCTGGTCTAATTTTTGCTTTGGCTATGTTATTTTCAGGTCAATCAGCTGGCGTAATATGTACTGTTGCCGGTCAAATTGTCTCTGAAGGTTTTTTGGAGTGGTCCCTACCCCCATGGGCAATTAGACTATGTACTCGATTGCTCGCCATAATTCCGTGTCTATTTGTGACCATACTTGTCGGTGAAAGGGGTATTGCAGATATTTTGAATCTATCACAGGTTGTTTTATCATTAATTTTACCTATAGTTTCAGCACCTCTAATATATTTTACGGCCAGTAAGAAGCTAATGACAGTCCCAGATGACAACATGGATCCAATTGTGCATTCAATTGTTATTGATGAAAATACACCATTAAACATGACATCTAATAAAAAAATGGTAGATTTTACTAACAGCCGTCTTTTAACCTTTTCAACAATTGCCGTTTGGGCTTTAATTGGCGGTTTGAATACATATCTGGTTGTTTCATTTTTATTTGGAGCAGATATACACTTTTAAGCATTTTAGCATAATATTATCAAATTATCTGTCTTGATAATGTTCAAAATTAATTCCACATTTTATATTGAATCAGTTTTTTTTTTATTTAATTATGTAAAGGAATATACAAATATATCTTCTATTATTTTACTTTCTGTATTTTCTTTTTCTATTCGGTTGTGACCTTACTACTGGTATGCT
>JAJMAX010000179.1:0-12763 GCA_030565105.1 Vanderwaltozyma verrucispora | reverse complement strand
CAACAGCAACAGCAACAGCAACAGCAACAGCAACAGCAACAGCAACAGCAACAGCCACAATCACAATCGCAACAATATCCAATACAATACAAACCACAGCAACAAGAACAACAAGCTATAAGTATAAATAATAATCAAAATCAAAACTATTCTGGAAACGCTCAGCAGAGGAATGAAGAAGCAGAGACTCAAAAGGTTATGTTCTTAAGTGAACCATTCGTTAGAACGGCTTTAGTAAAAGGTTCTTTTAAGACAATTGTTCAACTTTCAAAGTATGTCGATGGAGGAGAATGGATAGCATTAAATGTATTCGAATTTTTTACCAATCTAAACCAGTTTTACGGTGTTATTGCTGAATACGTTACACCAGATGCATATCCAACAATGAACGCTGGCCCTCATACAGATTATTTATGGTTGGATGCTAATAATAGACAAGTATCATTGCCAGCAAGTCAATATATAGATTTAGCATTGACCTGGATTAATAATAAAGTTACAGATAAAGTTTTATTTCCAACAAATAGTGGAGTACCTTTTCCACAATCTTTTCAAAGGGATGTTCAAAGAATAATGGTCCAAATGTTTAGAATATTTGCTCATATTTATCATCATCATTTTGATAAAATTATTCATCTATCTTTAGAAGCCCATTGGAATTCATTTTTTGCTCACTTCATTAGTTTTGCAAAGGAATTTAACATCGTTGATAGAAAAGAAATGTACCCATTGATATCACTAATTGAAAATTTTGAAGAACAAGGCAAAATTATTTCATAAGAAGTATACATCTCTCACATGATGGTCTCTTCGTTATTTGACTTGATGAAGAGGCATTAGATTAAATTATATGTTAAATTTTTTTTATAATTTATTTACATGTGTTATATATGCTCTATAATAATAGTTTTATATATGTAGATATTTACGCAATAAACGAAACTTATAGTTAAGGTTCATTTATAATTTTGGAGTATTCATAAATTTGAATTTTTATAATTTGGGTATTGGTATAAATGAGGAAATTTAAACGAGATGATATGTTTGTTGAAATATTATGGATCAAATTTCTTGTCATGCTTAATAATCAGTTATCAAGAAAAGAAATAAAGACTGTCCTTTAGTTCTTTGACATCAAATTCACCCTTTGGAGGGATCGCTGGAAGTCTTAGAGGTACTAGAACTGGTATACTTTTGGTTTCAGATTTCTTCACTTCTATATCTGATAACTTTTCAATATTTTCTGTTAACGAAACAGTTGTAATCATCGATTTACCTTCTTCAACTTCGGCAGTTATTCCTGAATTTAAAAGTTCTTGTCTTCTTTTTTCTTCAAAAATCTCATCGGCTAAGGTACATTGATGACCTAGCTTTTTGGAAAGGGCTAATCTGGCACTCATAATACGATGGGCAAGATCAGAGACTTTATCGATATTCGCAATTTGTACGTAGTTTTTATAACGTTGGTCAAATTCGTTTTTCAATCTTTCAATTAAATCGACTTCATGCAACTTAATAAATTGTTCTCTTAAACAAAAGTTCATTTTATCAATATCACATGCGTGAGTCCAATAAGAATCATGAACAGAAGCAAAATCCAGGCCTTGTTCACCACATGCTGCAGATGAAAGTAACATATGGGAAGCATCTAATGAATGAATAAAATTTGGTGGAAAACCTGCCTTTTGTCTTCTCGCATTTACTGGATTTACGGAAAATGGATCACTAATAAAAATTGTTTGTAAATTAGTTTTAATTTGTTTCTTACTACCCTCTCTATATGGTTGAACAATTGGTAAACCTAATGGAGTAGTCCAGATAACAGATGACATGAAGTCTGGTTTATTCCCATTCTTAAAAGATTTTTCATCAACATCTAATCTTATGGACTTAGAAATTCTCTGAGAACAATCACCTAACCAGTCTTGAATCAAGTGGGCGCCATGGAATAATTCACGAATGGTTATAAAAACGTGCTTCGCTAAATATTTAGAAAGGTCTAGTGACTTTTGGCGATCTTCGAAAATTTCTGAAAGTTGTTTATCTATTTGAAATGTAGCACCAACATAAGTGACACCATATACGTTTGTCATAACAGTTTGCTTAACAACTTTTCTTGTTACCTTATCTTTTAATAAAATAGCTCTTTCGTCCCCCTCTTCAGCTGCACTATCTAATCTGACTTTAACTAAATCGGCAACATGACGGTAAACATCCATGGGACGATCACTTGGTTTTAAATTAACCTGGGTAGCACCTTCAACATCACCACCCAAGGCAGCATAATGTTGCAAACCATTACAAGTACCATCTTGGTGAACTGGTTGGTGTGAAATATAATCGGCAGGGTTATCCAACTTCAAAGCTTCATTTAATTCTATACAAGTTGCCAATGCTTGCCAAGGTTTATCTGCCTTCTGCCACCAACCGTTACCAGACAATGGATTCTCTGCGGAATCTTTGACGTCTTCTAAATGACTATCGATAAAACCGGTACGCTCGTGTAAAGGAACTTTATCGACACCAAAAAGATTAGATAGATGGACCTTTAACCAAGTTAAACCATTATCACCTAATCTTTTCCCATTCCAAAAAATTAAAAGACCTCTACTCATATCATTACCTAAATGGTTGAAATGTGGAGATAAAGGATAGGCACGACCTCTAAAATCTAAATTATGAGGGAAGTAAAATTTCTCTCCTAAAAATGCTCTTGCAATTTCTAATTTATAATTTAAGTCACATCTAACTGACCTATTACTTGAATACTTATTGGCTAACTCTTTATTTTTTAATTTCCATTCTCTGTGGATCGTTGGATCTGCTTCTCTTGGAGGTGGAGGTAGCAAAACTAACTCTTCTTGGATGCCTGGAATGTCCAAAAATGAAGTACCGTCATTCCAAACCTTGGACATAACGTGAAATATTTTGCTATTTACAGTCCATGGCGTTTCTCCTAAAACATTTAAACCATTGTATATGTTATCGATAGCGCCTGCATCAGATACTGCTTTTAAGTACGCAATCTGTTCTGGTGAATCTTTTGATCTAATTAAAGTAGATTGGGTATAATAATAGCCACCTGATTTCCAATTTTCCCAAGGTCTTGGCTTTACTAACATTGGGAGTAGCTGAGGTTGAACTGCCGCTGCCATTCTTTCACCGTTTAATTGATGTACTAAAGATTTATGAATTTTCAAAACACCCACTTTAATACCATTATGATATTGGTAACCATGAGAAAATGCAGGAAGTTTACCAAAGATTTTTTCTTTGGTAACCGGGTCAACACTGGCAACATCAACTTTAGCAACGTGAATTAAGTTTGAAATCATAATTGAACCAATTTTGGCACGAGCAGCTTGAGGCCACATAATTTTTGATTGTTCAATTTTCATCGATCTAAATTTTGATTTGGCATTTCTAACATGCTTCTTTAGCTGTTGAGATTGCCTATTTGCTTCTCTAAAAGTATATGATTCGTTCTTTAAAAGTTGTTCTGATCTAAATTCCAGTTCAATGGCTCTACCGACAGCGATAACAGCTCTTGCAGTTCTCATACCTTCAATAATACCACCTGTTGAATTTAATTTCAATAGTTCCAAAATTGAAATTACACACATTTTTTCAGGATCAACTAAGGTTAAATATGGAGCGAAATCCATTCTTGATTTATCTCGATTATTAAGAGCTTGACCAGAAGTTCTTTCAAATAGTTCATTACACTTTTGTACTTCATCTTTAATCAAAGGCAACATTTGAGAATACCATTCCCATAATTTTACATTTAACCTTTTTTCAATAGCAATATCACCTCTTGCTTTTGCTTCTTCGAAATCATGCTTCCAACGTTCTTTTGCAGCATTTGTGGCACGTAACTCTAATGCACGTTGTCTCTCTTGGTTAAAATCTTCTAAAGTTGCTTCAAACGATTGCTTTTCAGAGTCGCTTTTTAGTGATTTATAAATATCATAAAAATTAATGTTGTTATTTTCATTAATATTCATTACGTTTTTATCAGCCTTAAAATGAAATTCAGAAACCATTTTTCTTTGATTCTCGTTAAGTGACATCCCTAATAATGTATGTCTAACTACTTTCATAGCGATAGTATCAACAGCGACTAATTTCTTTGCATCTTTTTCCAAAGTCTGCACTGATTCATCGAATGATAATTGAGGAATGATATCTTCTGATTTTTCATTTTTTTGATTTAAATTTAATGTTTCCTTTAAATCATTAGGTTCTAATTTATTATTTACAGTGCTTGAATCTAAAAGATTTGAAGAAGATGTAGTTTGATTTTGGTTGACATTATTCATATGTTGTTCAAAAGATGGATCACTTTCAATTAATGGTAGAATGACTTTTGGTATTTCAGATAATTTAATTAATTGTAAATTAAAGAAAAGTCTTTTAAAATCTTCCACTGTTAAAACGTCGATATTATTTAAAATTGCTTTTGTTGGATCATAACCCATTTTAAAATATGTCGTTATCGCTAATGAAACTTTAATTTCATCATTATCAAAAAATCTCATTGCATTATGAACCATAATTGCTAATGTCTTATTATTATATTCGATATCAGTAAAAAAACGTTCCAAATCATCTGATAATTTTTTATCCATTTGACTTAATGATCTACAATTTTCTGCAAATTTAGCAAAATACATATTGTAATCATCAATAAAATATATTCTGTGTGCTTTCACTTTGTATAATGATTGTAAAATGGAAAATGCACGCTCCATATAATTTGAATGGACACATGCTTCTAACAA
The DNA here is from genome assembly GCA_030565105.1 of Vanderwaltozyma verrucispora. Lineage (NCBI taxonomy): Eukaryota > Fungi > Ascomycota > Saccharomycetes > Saccharomycetales > Saccharomycetaceae > Vanderwaltozyma > Vanderwaltozyma verrucispora. The sequence continues at coordinate 7,979 of JAJMAX010000179.1, read as the reverse complement.
AGACCAAAGTTGCATAACATCTCTCAATTGTGCATGTGGACTATTAATAGCGACGTGTGATCTATCGTAAGGTGCAAAAGCTGGAGCTATACTAATTTGTGAAGACTTCAAAAAACCTAGATCGTGTATTATAACATTATTAGCTGGTTTCGTTGCTGATAAATCAGTAACAGATGCATACAGATTCAGAGATTTATTTGAAATTAATCTCGCAGAGATTAAAGACACATTTTTCAAAGAAATCTTCTTTTCCACATACCTTCTAGCTAACATCATAGGCATAGTCGATATAATGACTGCGGTACCCAGATATGTTTTAAAGATTCAAGGTGTCTTCGGTTCCAATAAGTAACTCTAAAATAGACATATTCTTCTTTCAAAGATTAATAATATATATAGATTTCAAGATTTTTCCATGAATCTCTGTAATTTTTTTTTCTTCCTCCACGGTTGTTTCTTGGATCCCACTGAAAAATTACTATGGGAGCGTGTAGAATGATTCATTTGAGTATTTGACAGTAATTAAATAAGTAAAATAAGACAAAATGGTATCATTAATATATAAGAAATAGCCAAATATATAAGAAAAGTATCTAAATATTGTATTACTAGTCATTCTCAATTGTTGTTGTTTTCCTCTCTTGTAAAAATGTTTTGAAGGAGAAAAATTCAATGGAAAAGCTGTTGAATATAATATAATATGATAATTTTACAATTAACTAATGAGAAATAAACAAAGTATTGAAGGTAATATAATATGAAAGGAAAAACAGTTTATTCTTTATCATTTGATCTTCAATGTGTGTATTTTTTTTTTTTTTATTATTTTTGTTTTTTTAGTTTTGGTATTATTTTTTTTTGTAAATTTCGAACTGATATGTATGTAACTTTAAAAACCAACCCCATGAAATATAATTATAATTTTTGAAACGAAATTTATGAATTATTATTAATATTATTATTATTATTATTATTTTTATTATTGTTGTCGTAAATTATTCAAAACTTTCAACAATTGGTTGATCTTCATTTGCATATTCAACATCTTCATCTTCATCTTCAACAGTTGCTTCTTGATATTGTTGATATTCACTAACTAAATCATTCATATTTGATTCAGCTTCAGAGAATTCCATTTCATCCATACCTTCACTTGTATACCAATGTAAGAAAGCTTTTCTTTTAAACATTGCACTAAATTGGTCACCAACTCTTTTAAATAATTCTTGAATTGATGTTGAGTTACCAATAAATGTTGCTGACATATCAAGACCTTTTGGTGGTACAGAACAAACAGCAGTTTGAACATTATTTGGAATCCATTCAACAAAATATGATGAATTTCTTGTTTGAATTTTTAACATTTCATCTTCAACTTCTTTTACTGAAACATTACCTCTAAAGAATGCAGCGACAGTTAAATATCTACCATTTCTTGGATCTGATGCAGCCATCATATTTTTAGCATCAAACATTTGTTGAGTTAATTCTGGTACTGTTAATGATCTAAATGATTGAGCACCAATTGCAGTTAATGGTGCATAACCAACCATAAAAAAATGTAATCTTGGGAATGGAACTAAATTAACAGCTAATTTTCTTAAATCAGAATTTAATTGACCTGGATAACGTAATGATGTTGTAACACCTGACATTACACTTGAAACTAAATTATTTAAATCACCATATGATGGTTGATTTAATTTTAATGTTCTTTGACAAATATCATATAATGCTTCATTATCAATACAAAATGTTTCATCTGAATGTTCAACTAATTGATGTACAGATAAAGTTGCATTATATGGTTCAACAACAGTATCTGATGTTTTTGGTGATGGTACAACAGAAAATGTTGCCATCATTCTATCAGGAAATTCTTCTCTAATTTTTGAAATTAATAAAGTACCCATACCAGAACCAGTACCACCACCTAATGAATGAGTAATTTGAAAACCTTGTAATGAATCACAACCTTCTGCTTCACGTCTAACAACATCTAATACAGAATCAACTAATTCAGCACCTTCAGTATAATGACCTTTTGCCCAAACATTACCAGCAGAAGATTGACCAAAAATATAATTATCAGGTCTAAATAAATTACCCATTGATGAATTTCTAACAGCATCAATAGTACCTGGTTCTAAATCAACATTAACAGAACGTGGTACCCATTTACCAGATGAAGCTTCATTGAAATAAACACCTAATCTTGCTTTTTGTAAATCATCCAAACCATGATAATTACCATCAAAATCTAAACCATGTTCACCACAAATTGTTTCCCAAAATGCTGCACCAATTTGATTACCACATTGACCAGTTGATATATGAATAATTTCTCTCATCTCTTTTTGCTTTTGGTTGTTTGTTTGTTTATCTTTCTTTCAAATACTTATATATATATATATTTTATAATACGGGGATGGTCAATAGTATAATATTCTGTGAGATTACAAGAATATGTTTATACAAACAAAACAAAAGTGTATATATATAAATATATTTACTTATAAATGATATTACACAATAGTAATAATATTCAAGAGTTAAGACAATGTAAACAGATACAATCCACAAGATCTTCAATAAAAGGAACTCATTACAGGAAATCACAATAGCATTTCAGTATCCAATGTTCAAGAGATTTTGTTGTTTGTTATTATTATTTTATTGTTTCTCCCGCTAAAAAATTTGAAACTGGGAATCTCAAAATTTATTCTTAGTAGAGTTTGTGTGTCGTGTGTCGTGATACGAGAACGGGAGGAAGGTCTCGATTTCTATTGCCGTATACGGTAACTTGTAAACAAAAAACCAAGGGCAGCGAAAAAAAGTCGCGTCAGTCGTTGTGGACGGCGGTGCGGGTAACGGTGACACAAAAGTAGAAAAGGGAGGGAAATGGAGTGCTTGATCGGCGGCTAATTAAGGGGGGGGGGGGGGGGAAGGAGGGGAGTGCCATTACTACAGAGATAAAAGATATATGAAGGGGGAAATCTTCTCTTGTCTTATTATTATATATAGTACAGTACGACGAACTGGATGGCAACGTTAGTAATAGGAAATTATAAGAGCCGATGTTATTATTACAAATATTAGCAATAATGATTTTACAGATATAATGTATTAGGCTTTATGCAGTAACAATTGTTATTAGAACAAGTATGGTTTCGACATGTTTAATAAACCTGTCGAAGATGGAATATTTATGAACGTGACAAGTGTTTTCCCAGGTGTATAAATAGCAGGATATTTTATATATACGTTATGCAGTTTATACAATAAAGTATGGAGAGTATATATATATATATATATAAGATCTTTAAGAAGATAAACCAACACTATCCATGCGTTATATATGTATAAAGTAATGGTCATTTTGGTGGCATTGTGTGCTGCATGTGCGTGTGCGGGTAACCACGCGACTGGTACGGGTAATTAAGTTTTTTTCACTTTTTAAAGTTTTTTCGGTTTTCGTTTAAGCAAAAATTTGGATCATCATCATTATCTGTCTGGTGAGGTTTTGGTTTGGCAGGAAAAGTTGTTCAATGGGAAATGGGACATTTATTATTAATTGATGTGTATTTAAATGTATGGGTAATTTGCATTTGTATTTGTATTTTTATTTGTATTTGCTTTTGCAGTTGTATTTATAACTGTGAACTACTATAGATATATGCGCGTACAGATATATGAATAATGGTAGAGAGAACTAATAATAACAATCAACATGCATCACGTCCTCAAGCACCATTAATTACTTTAATTAAGTCAAGAATAAGGCAACCACAATTTTATTGGTTTTTAGGCCATTTTTTAACTTTATACCATTTTATTAGATTTCATTTATCATTTTGGTCATATAATTCACAAAAATATCATTATTCAATGGTTTTATTTTATATTTCAATTACATACGCAATTGTATTATATCAATTTATTAAAAGTGGTCAATTGAAAATATTTCAAATTAAAAATTTTTTAATTCAATTGAAAAAATTAGATAATTTACAATATTTTACTATTTTAGTAATTTTATTCATTTCATCTAATTTTAATACAATGATAAATAGTTCATTATATTCACCAGTAATTTTTTCATTATTTCATTGTTTAAATTATTTTAAAGAAAATTTATTACCATTTTTGCCAATTAATTCAATTTTAAAAAATATTATTAATAATAATTTAAATAATTTTATTTCAAATTATAATGGTTTTTTTTTGCAAATGGCACAATTTTTTGAAATTATTTGTTGTTTACGTTCAAGTTTGATCTTATTACCAATTAACTTAATTAAATTTTTAATCTTCTTTAATTGGAGCCCTCACATTACTTCAAATATATTAGCAAATTTGTCGTACATTTTATTCTTCAAATTAAGATTCTTACAATCACAATCAATGAAACTACTATTTAATCAATCATTAATAAAGATTGATTCATTGATCCCATTACAATTTCAAAACAACTGGCTGATTTATAAAAAAATTATTAAACAAGCTTTTGATAAATTACCAACTCCATGAATGAAAAACCAAAAACAACTCAACCTTTCATTACACATACTCTCATATAGATAATGCATATCTCATCTGTTCTTACTCCTTTTCTATACATTTATATACTTAAACACATTACTCAATATCAAATCGGTATTGTCATCACTATTTACGGCACATTAAAACTAATGTTAAACAGCTTTTTCAAAAATTGCAAAAGAGGCAAAATGTAAATTAGACACATCGTCTTCATTTCATAATTTGTGTTAAATTGAAATAAGTATTTAAGTTATTCCTTAAAGATTTGATTATAAGTTTTCAATTTATTAGTTATTGAAAATTATATTATTCAAGGAACCATATAGAAAAGCTGGTAATTTATTTATTGCACTGTTTTTGAACTCATACACTTTACACTTAAATATATCGATTGTCTTTTTTTTTTTAAAAAAAAAAAAAAATAACTCTCCCCTCCTATTTTTAGATTATCAAAGACTGAACCCTTCTTATCCTGTCATATTACACATTTCCCAGGATTTTAAAAGGGTAGATTAGAAAAGAAGTGATAAGAATAACAACAATAAATAAAAAAGTTGCACACATATACATACATATAAATACATTAAATTACAAAAATGAATAGCGAATACGATTACTTATTTAAATTATTATTGATTGGTAATTCCGGTGTTGGTAAATCTTGTTTATTATTGAGATTTTCCGATGATACTTATACAAATGATTATATCTCTACAATTGGTGTAGATTTTAAAATTAAAACTGTTGAATTAGATGGTAAAACTGTTAAATTACAAATTTGGGATACTGCTGGTCAAGAAAGATTCCGTACAATTACATCATCATATTATCGTGGTTCTCATGGTATTATTATCGTTTATGATGTTACTGATCAAGAATCATTTAACGGTGTTAAAATGTGGTTACAAGAAATTGATCGTTACGCAACTTCAACTGTATTAAAATTATTAGTTGGTAATAAATGTGATATGAAAGATAAAAGAGTTGTTGAATATGATGTTGCAAAAGAATTTGCTGAATCAAATAAAATGCCATTCTTAGAAACTTCTGCCTTAGATTCAACAAATGTTGAAGAAGCATTTTTAACAATGGCAAGACAAATTAAAGAAAGTATATCACATCAACAACAAATTGATGATAGAATTGGTAAAGATGATAAATCAAATAATGTTAATTTGAAAGGTCAAAGTTTAGCAAACGCAGGCAGTAGTTGTTGTTAAATTTATTTAAATTTTTGATGTATTAATATTTAAATATATCTGTATACTTTTAATTTTTTAAATCTATTATGAAAGAACATGTACAATTAAATAAATAAAATTTTCACTCGTTAAATTCAGATTTTACAACAAATATATATTCACATATATTTACATTTACATTTACATTTACATTTACATTTACATTTATATATACATATATTATTTTATTGAATTATCGATATTTAACTTGCATTTTATCGCCTCTCTTTTCACGTTTCATTTGTCTTTTAGATTTTGTCTCTTCTTTAGCATCATTACCACTATTTCTTTTGTCACTATTATTATTTGTGCTATTACCACCAAAAAATTGTTTCTTCAAATTGTAAAGTTTATAAACGATATAAATAGGTACAATAATCAAACAAATATACCAAATTTTATTTGTATCAAATAAAATTCTACCAATATCGCTAAAAATTGATAAATAAATAATATCAAACATATATGAAATTAAACCACCTTCTTGTGATAAATCAGTACCTTCATTAATCAATTTCCATTTTTTTTCATTTCTATTATTTACTAAAACTGAATATTTTGGTCTACCACTTTTTTCAATTATATAAATACAGAAAAAGATAGGTAAATGAAAGATCAATTGTTTGATCCAAGTATTATTAGTTTTTGAAAAAAAAGTACGTAGAAATGATAAAAGTACTACTGGAATTGTAACTGAATACAATTTCTTCAATGCATCAGAATTATATTGAGCTTGTTTTTTTGAAGAGTTCCCAGCCATGGCAAAGTAAAATTAATACACTGTCTATATATTTATACACAATAAATAAATTCAATTGAATCAATACCAATTGAGTAAGTGTGAGTGAGTGTGTGTATGTGTAACCACCCCACATTCAACTCTGATATATTCATTTCCAACTGCCTAACCTCATCTGCTTGCTACAAAACTTCATTTACATTTCAGAAAACTCAAACGGTTACCCTCACACACAACCGCATCACTCCAAACGATACAGCTTACCCTCCCCTCCTCCACTGCCTCTCCAAAACCGCTCTGAAACAAAAGGCTGAGAAAAAAAAAATTTTCTTTCCGTTTCTGTTCGAGAAGTGGGAAGTTCCTCATACGTGGTTGGTTTTGGCAGCTTATTCAGTTGGTGGATCTAGTTGCAATTGCAATTTTGCTGTTACTGTTACTGTTACTGTTAGTTTTGATTTGATTTGTGATTTGATCAACTGCAATTGTATGATTTATATATATCTATATAATTGAACATATCAATAATTGTATATATTTTGTTTACTCTTACTTCTTATACTTCTCTCTTTTTGATAACATCAGGAAATCTCAAATTTTATTTGATTCAACTACATAAAATATAATAACAATGGATTCTGGTATGTTATATATATCCTTTTTGTCTCGACGTTTCTTTATATTCAATTTGTTGTGTTCTATTCCCCCCCTGATTGATTCGTTTCTCTGTGTATTAACGGTATATGATGTGTGTAAGAGATGGCAATTGCCATCTCTTACACACATCATATATCATTATACTCATATACTCACAAGTGATCAAGATGCCTGGTGGTGTTCATTACATTGGGATCCTCCATTGTGATAATATAATATCACTGAACTTATAAGTTTCTACCTGATATTTCACCGGTATTTAACCAAGTCTCATACATTTTTTTATTCAATGTACTTCTGCATTCACTCAAATTTACGCTTTTTTGCCACTTTTCTCCCTGTTTGCCCCTATTTTCTACGTATATTTTTCAAAATAGTAGAAAAAAAATAAATAAATAAAATTTGTGTGTCGTTGCTAGTGATTTGATGGAATGTATATGGTAATAATCATCTGAGTAGGATCAATAAATTGGTGAAAGATTCAATATTTTGATGGTAAATTGAAACAACTTATTATTGATTCAATTGTATTTTTTTAAGTTTCTTTTTTTTTACTAACAAATTGTTTTTTGAATGCATAAATACATACATTTATATATATATTATGCATCTCATCTCATCCCATTCTTTTTAATTAGAAGTTGCTGCTTTAGTTATTGATAACGGTTCTGGTATGTGTAAAGCCGGTTTTGCCGGTGATGACGCTCCAAGAGCTGTTTTCCCTTCAATCGTTGGTAGACCAAGACATCAAGGTATTATGGTTGGTATGGGTCAAAAAGATTCTTACGTTGGTGATGAAGCTC